>JAWWTY010000064.1:2200348-2214859 GCA_035222235.1 Margarornis squamiger | reverse complement strand
GCCAAGGAGAGGGGGGGAAAAGGGATGCCAAGGAGAGGAGGGAACAGGGATGCCAGGGACAGGAGGGAAAAGGGATGCCAAGGAGAGGAGGGAACAGGGATGCCAAGGAGAGGAGGGAACAGGGATGCCAGGGAACAGGAGAACTGCCACGTTCACTTGTCAGCACTCACTAAGTTTAAAAAGCAAACTCCAATTAACCCAGGAGGTTTGAAACCTGGCAAATTACAGGTTCCCTGCCCCACCAAGGGCCCAGGGTCTCCCATTTCCCATCAGGCTCCTCACAGCCCGTGGCAGAGTCGACCCCAAGTGCCAAATTTCCAGCGACAGAGAAAAGCCCCGCTGGCAATAAGAGGATTCACCCGCTTAGGTGTTTAAAGCCTCTTACCCAAATAGGTGCACGGCGTTGCCATTATGAATGGCATCCCTAACACCTCCTGATTTCCCCCTTCCCGCCTCCACCACTTTCACACCCAAGTGTCCAACCTATTAGGGAACAAAAGGAAGCTGCCTTTTAAATCTCATTCTCTCGAGCTCCTTGCCTGATAGATGGCTTCTCCTCTGAAGCTCTGTTTCACATAAAAGCATCTCAGCACGGGGCTGTAAATCTGGTCTCCACCAGCTTTTATGAGAGGCTGGGTTGGGCCCATGACTAAATTACCATTTATTTATTTGCTGGCTTCAAATATTTGTATAAAACACCGTTTGTGCTCAGGTGGGAGGGTTGGAATCGCTGCATGTGCCTTGGAAGGGGGGTTGGACAGCACCTCTGTCAGGAGGAGGCTGGGGGATCCATCCCTCCCCTAACCCTCACCCTAACCCTAACCCTAACCCTAACCCTAACCCTAACCCTAACCCTAACCCTAACCCTAATGGGATGAGCAGGATTCAGGAATCTCATCCCTGCAGCTCCCGAGTGCCCATCCAGCTTTGTGGCCCCACTACTCTCTGAATGATTGCACATTAAATAATTCCCACCACTCTCTGAACAATCCCAAGCCCCATAATTACCTCAAGGGTAGGGAAATTGAGGCACAGAGAGGTTTTAGTTCCCGAAATACATTTAGCAGATGACTAGGTGGTTGGCCTTTGTCTCTACCCCACCCCTTTGAGGCAACACCTTCATGTCCAGGAGCAGCTATTGCAAGAGGAGGGGAATCAGGTTTGGGATTTAAGCAAATGTTTTGCTTCCCTTTCAAGCTTTTATCCTTTCTATTTGTTGGAAAAGGGAAGAGCTACATCTCGAACAAAAGGTCAGTTGAACCAAAGGCTGCTTCCATGAATAATTGAGACTGTTATGCATTTTTAAACTGATTTTTTTTTCCCAGACAAACCACAAGAAATGGCCAAGTGTTTGAGATTTCCCTGTGAAAAGCCTCACCTGCTTCCTGCCTCCAGCCCAGGGTTAACACTGGCACTTCCCACTGTAGAAGTGGGAATATCCCAAACCCACTGTGGACCTCCTGGATCAAACACAGCCCCCTCCTCCTCCTCCTCCTCATCATCATCATCCTTGACGGGTTCCTGCACCGAGGCAAAGACCCCAGGAAAGAGCCAAGCCCTGTTTTCCCTCCAAGAAAAGCCTTCAGCCCTCCCTGCAGCTCCTCACTCACCCAGCTGCTCCCCACCAACCCCTCCCCTTTGCCTCCTGCCCCTTCTTCTAAGAATCACTATGGATTTTCCTGCCTTTGTCCTTAGTCCAGTTCAAAGATTGATTTCCTCGTTTTGCAGCACGTGGCGGGTGTTTTATAGCACAAGCCCTGATTTTTTTTTGCCCTCCTCTTTGGGATAATTATGCTGCCCCACTGAGGAGCCAGGGGGCTCATTCCATATCGGGAAATAATCAGCAGCTTTCAGGGAGAGGTGTTTAGGTTACGATCAGGGCACACCGAGGGGGACACTGATACAGCAGAGCCACGTCACTCGTGGCAAGCCCTCGGCCTTGCTCTTCTCCCATTATTTCCACCTTCTCCTGCTTTTTAGGCTTTGCCAGCAGTCCCAGTGCCAGGTGACCCCATGGCACGACGAGTCTGCCACCCCCTGCCCCCAATTAGCAGAACAGCCCGTGTGAAACACACACTTGACGTTGATATGATTTAACATTAATAACCAGGTTTCAAATATTTATTGCAATGGCTGTTTTGAATAAATATTTCATGAACAGCAATTTTTTCCCATTTTTTCCCCCCTCTCTCGCCATCCGTTGCCAGCTTTGTGGGCTTAATTTGCCTTAATGAGAGTAAAAATCACTCTGATAAATTGCTCCTTTGCAAATGCGCACGACGTGAGAGCAACACTTGCCTGAATTATTTCTCAGGGAGGGCTGAGTGCTTGCAAACAGATTCCATGGGATGTCCCCCCCTTCCTCATCACATCTTGGGGCAACCTGGGCTACTGCAAAGTGTCCCTGACCGTGGCAGAGGGAACAAGCTGAGCTTTAAGGTCCATTCCAACCCAAACCGTTCTGGGATGGAGCTGTTTCTTTGGGATCCCAAAAGGGTCCAGGCAAACTGGAGCAAATGTGCAGCTTCACTACCCAACACAGAGAAGGAGAGAAGGAATCTCCCACTTTTATCAAATATTGATGGAAGCAGCCAGTCTTTCCCTTGCAGCAAGAGCTCCTGTATGTTTATGCCCCAATCCCAGGGAAGTCTTGAGTTAATACACTCAGGCTCAGCATTAAGAGCTATTGAACTGAAAGCTTTCTTGAGCACATGCAGCTAAAGCTGAAGCTTTTCCCCCCAAACTAACCCAAACACATCTTTTCCCTGCAGGGGGACCTTGGTGATGCCCCCCAGCCCAGGGCTGAGCTCAGCCCATCATCAGACCCCAGTCAGACCCCGACTCTCCCTTCCAAAATCCAGCAGGGGATTATTTTAGGAGCTTGGCCAGCTCAGCAATCACTGTGGAGGTTTCTCCCCGCTCCAGCATTCCAGGGAGACAATTAGAGCTGTCTAATCAGCACTGCCAGGGGCAGGGCTTTCATGTGCAGGCGCTGGGGGACTCTCAGGAGGGGTTATTTCCATCCTTGGCTCAGCTTTGCTCAGCCCCAGCTTTCTGCCCCCTCCTGCAGCCCCAAACCAAGAGGAAATCCAGGTGGGATGTGCAGGGAGAGCCACAAAAGTGCTTGAGAGGCAGAACTTCACTTTGCCTTTTGCTGCCTTTTCATTTCTTTTGATGTTTCGCTTTCCTTACCTTCTCAGCTTTGGTTATTCTTTTAGAGTTATTTTATAAGGCGCTTTTTGGTGCATATTACAACCCTCCAGCTCTGTGGCCATGAACATCCCCCTCTTTGGGATGCTGTGGAAAGCATCCCTGATGGAGAAAGGGGGGAGACAAACCCTATTCATGGCCACAGAGGGAAAAGTGAGGACCAGGCCAGGTTGGACAGGGCTTGGAGCAACCTGGGTTAGGACAAGGTGTCCCTGCCCCAGGACTGGATGGTTTTTAAGGTCCCTTCCAAGGCAAACTATGCTCTGTGGGAAACAGCTCCATATCCTCTGCCAGCAGGGATTTTGAAACTCTGCTTGGAGGAATCAGAGATTTCCAATCTGGGTTTTTTGCCAAAATGCTCTCTGGGCTCTGTGGTGACCCCCCCATTTCATGCTCTGCTCTCTCCATCCTAGATGGATGTGAGGAAACCAGGAAAAGCCAAAATGAACCAAAGGAATTCAACTCTGTCTTAACTGCACCAGCTGTTTCCAGCAAGAACAGCAACTTTATTTTCCAATGGTATCCAAATGGAATAGTGTGGAATCAAAAGTACATTTATCAAGCTTTCTCCCTCTGAGAAATCCCCCTCTCAGCAAACCCAAAAGGAGACAATATTTATTTCTATAAAGGGAGATTGGAACCATCTCATGAAACTTCCCCACCTTGGGAGCTCATTTCAATAATTGGGAAGTTTTGAGTGGAAAAGGGGATTAAAAGCATCATAGTCAAGAAAGTCCCTCAAATGGTTCAGAGATGCAAAACTCAAGGGGGTCTTTGCCACACTAAGTACAAATAACCCCCCAAAACCCCCAAATAATGGGCATTTAAGGTCATAATTAGGAACAGTGCAGAGAAGAGGCAGAAACTGGACAGGTTGGGTTTGATGAGAATTAATCCAGAAAAAGCCATTTTTCCACCCCTTCAGCAATTCAGCATTTTAATGCCTTGAACTTTTCCTCCCCAATCTCCCTTTTACCAGGTGTGCAGAAAGTTACCCAAAAAAACATCAATTGGGAGATGTCAGAATGAAAAATCTCAGCATTTCACTTCAAAGCAAAGCGTTCTGCTTCAAAATGTCGGCGCTTTATAATTCAATAAGCCGATTTGAGGCATCTTATCTGGCAGGCCTCTGTCAAAAATGGGAAAATCGACTTTTTCCTTCCACCACTTTGGGTAAAACCCTGTATTTCTTCGGCACATTTTCAGTCTCGCTCAATCACCTTTTGTTTTCGTGTTATCTCTGCCCGGGCTCCTTGTATAGAAAATCTTTCCCTGCTTAGGAAACAGGAGATTGTTTCCAGTTGAATCCTGCAATCCTCTGACCTAAAACAGTTAAAAAAAACCCCAAGATTTCTGGGAAAACAGGGAGGTGATGCCATGCAGGATGTCTCAGCCACATTTTTAGCCTTTATCTCTTGTGTTTGTTGTTGAGGAAAACAATTGGATTCTTGGCCAACCCCAAAGCACCTGGGGATTAAAGACAACCAGTAAAACCAGTTTCATGGTTCCCTAACAACACCAAACCAGTACCCCTCGGAAAAAAACTCACTTAGAAATACAAACTCACAGCAGGATTTAAAGAATTCAATGAATTTTATGAAACTGTGGTGGGGAAGTCTGTTGAAAAGGCCTTTACAAATCCTGGTCTTGCAATCCAGCAGCCAAAATCTTCCCTGGATGGGATAACATATGGAAAAAGACTGGAATGACAGCAGGCAGGACTTGGATCCCAGACCAGTTCCCTCCCCATGGGCAGCATTATCTCAATGCCAGGGCATCTCTGTCCCCCCATTAATAAAGATCACCCCAAAACCAAGAGCAAAGTGACCAAAACTGGGTATTTTTAGACTCCAATTTCTCCCCCCCCAGCAAAAAGAAGATAATCATCTTAAGAGGGCATTTCTGCATATGCACACATGCAGAGGCAGGAGGAAAATCTGGGCTCCATTTGATGAGCTCATCGAGATTCCAATCTCACAACAAATAAGCCGTGGCATCTGGATGGACGGTATTACAGGAAAATCAATATTGATTATTAGGAGCAAAGATGCAGGAGAGAGCTGACAGTTCAAAATCCTTTTAAGGGCTGGGGAGAAAAATGACAGTTGGACACCACAAACACTGATCCAACAGCTTCATCACCTCGGGGTTCAATGGGGAGCTCGGGCAAAGTTTGCAGGAGCTTCAGGCTGCGAGAACGCAGGGAAAGGGGGACACCACAAAATCATTAGGGCTGGAAAAAGCCTGTGAGGTCGAGTCCAACCATTCTCCCAGCACTGCCAAACCCACCCCAAGTGCCACATCCATGCAGATGGTGAGTCAGCTGTGCCAGGGCTGGGCAACCCTTTCCATACAGAGTTTTCTCCTAATAGCCAACCTAAACCCTCTTATCCTGTCCTTCGTTCCTTGGGAGCAGAGCCCCATTCCCCACCTGGATCCACCCTCCTGTCAGGGAGTTCCAGAGTTCCCTGAACCTCCTTTTCTCCAGGCTGAGCCCCCCCAGCTCCCTCAGAGTTGTGCTCCAAAGGGGATTTGGGAATATCTGCTGCACGGATCCCCTGGAGCCCAAAGCCAAGTCTGTAGGTGCTCCAGGTTGAAGGAACAAGTGGTGGGAGAACCATGAGGCAGGAAAGGTGCAGGAGGAGTCAGTGCCAGCTTAGAGGTGTATCTCCATAGGAAATAGTGAATTCCAGGGATTTGCACTTCTGGCCAGGTTTAAATATGATCTGGGAGAATAAAATGAGTTTCCCTGCCTATTGCACAGACATCAGAGAGTTCTCCTCCCTGGTTTCCTCTCTGGGCACAGAGACAATCCCAAACTCCAGGACTGCAGGAAGCATTTCCCATCCCCAATTCCCGAGCCTAAGGAATTAACCTGCCACCTCCCCCTCCTGCCTTGCTCCACACTCAGGCACACACACACACACACAAATCCCATCGCACCCTGCTCATCCCCTCATTCATTGGGATGATTCATTGACTTTCACCTCCCTGACCCCCAAGCAGCAGCGGGGGGAGCTTTCCACCTGGGAATGACTCTCCTTCCAGCTGTATCCCTTCCCAACAGGCTCCCCCTGCATTCCAGGATGCTCCAGAGGCTCAGCCCTGGGCTTTGTCAGCACACCGTGTGTTACAGGAGAACACGTAATGTGTTCTGGCAGTCCCTCGGCTCTGACACGATAATGAATGTTAACATCGTGTGCACCCCCTGCCAACAGAGGGGAAAGTCATGTTGGATTACAGCTGGGGACGTGTCTCTGGTGCCTCCTCCCTCCTTCTCCAGCCTCTCTCTTGGCTCCCTCGTGGCTGCAGCATCTTCTCGCTGGTGCCCGGGAATGCCACGGCATGGCATGGTCTCCCCAAAGCCACGGGACTCCATCCAAATGGAGGCACCTAAAGCCAGACAGGGAGGTGACATCTTTTGCTCAGCAAGGAGATGTTGAGGGGTCCTAAAAAAAGGAAAAATAAAAAGTCATGGAATGGCAGAATGGCTTGGGTTGGAAGGGATATTAAGGATTACCCAGTTCCAGCTCCTTGCCATGGGCAGGGACACCTTCCAAGAGAAATGGTTGCTCCAAGCCCTGTCCAACCTGGCCTTGGACACTTCCAGGGATGGGGCAGCTTCTCTGCCCAATCTGTGCCCACCCTCAGGGGTGGCAGGGAACAATTTTCTTCCAATATTCCATCTAACCCTGCTCTCCTTCAGCTTAAGGCCATTGCCCCTTGTGCTCTCCTCCATGCCTTGTCCCAAGTCCCTCTCCAGCTCTCCTGGAGCCCCTTTAGGCACTGCAAGGGGCTCTCAGGTCTCCCTGGAGCCTTCTCTTCTCCAGGCTGACCCATCCCATGGCACAGAAAGGCTTCTCTTTACCTAATCTCCATTCCCATCCCACCTTCATCAAGGAGACAATTTAAGGACCCAAAAAGGAAAGAAAAAGCACAGGAAGGCCTTTTTAGCCCTGTTTGCTGCACTGCCCTCCCCTTGCAGGACTGGGGGGTCACTCAGGACCACACGGCACCCATGCTGCACATGAGGCTCTTCAGGGCTGGAACCTCTGAAGGAAAAGGCACCAGGTGATGAAACCAGCAGCAAAAAGCCTCCTGATGAGCCAGAAAGTGGAAACCAAGACATTCAGGGCTTTTGGTCACACACCATATCCCAGAGGGAGGCAATGATGTCCTGGGCAGCCCTAGAGGCTGCCGAATTCCTGAAGTCTTGGTGCAAACAGGCTCTCTATTAAAGATGTTATTTTTCAAGCAATAAAGGAACAAATTAGGGGGGTTTCTCCTGCCTCTGAGTTCTACAGCAGAGACTCCCCTTGCTCAGAGCACTGTGGGAACAGGGACCTGCCTGCTCAGAACCCTTGATCCCACCTGATCCAGCACCACCTGGGTCCCAGCTCTCACAGCTACCCTGAGGGGAAAGCAGCAGCTGAAGTGGGGAAAAAATAGGGATCAAGTGGCTCTAAGGCAAACAGCATTCAAGGTGCTGAGCTGAATAAGCTCCTCAGTTCCTCACTAATTGGGATGGATGTTTAAAATCAAACAAAGCTGCCTGATCACCTTGAGATCCTTCCAGGCATGGCCATGGCATCCTCTGGGAGACTGGTACCTTCAAAGTCCCCTTAAGGGAAGCAGCACCAGCATCATCCTCTGCCTGTTGAGTATTTGGGCTTTTTAGCTGATTATTTAAAGGCAGACAACCTTCCCTGCAGACAGCCAGGCTGTGACAACTGGTTTATCTGGGCTTGCCAGGCTGAAATACTGCTCTCTAACGCTGCAGCATCACACCCTGGCCCCAGCATTCCCTGTTGGGCACCTGGAATAATTGGGAAGCCTGGCTGATGACACACAGTGGTGCAGACACAGCTCACAGTGCAGGCACATCGATCCCGCTGCTCCCTTTGTAGGGACACAGGGATGTCACACCCCACCCCGGGAGAGGAGCTGGAGAGATCAGAGCTCACCCTCGAAGGGTGCTTTGCCCTCTGGGCTTTGAGGAAAGACCAAAGAGCTTCCTGTGGTGTTGGAGATAAATGACAGCCTTGGGGAGCAGGGATCCCACAGGAGGGGATAACTTTGCTGTCTGGGGACATGTGGCACCTCCTGGGTTCCTCCACCATGACCCCAGCTACCCTTCCAGTCATCCCAGTGCCTCCACAGCCCCAAGGCTGCCAGAGCTCCAGGAGGGTTTGGATGATGCTCTGGGGCACAGGGGTGGACTCTTGGGGCAGGACCAGGAACTGGACTCAATGATCCCTGTGAGTCCCTTCCAACTCAGCAAATCCTGTGATTCTGTGATAACTCCACACCACAGATGCCCTCCAGCAGCCAGGATTCCCATCCCATCCCTGGAAATACATCCCAGTTGCATTTCCAACAAGGCATAACCCAAATCTTAACCTTACCCTAAGGAAACCCCATCTCCAACGACACCCTCACCAGCACATTCCATCCCTCAGTGTCGTGGGTGAGAGTGGGAGCTTCAGACTAAGTTAATTAGAGTTGAGTCAAGAGGTTCTGAAAGGACCTCCTTGCTTTCCAGACTTCTCAGAGAGAACAGGAGACTGGACTTCTTTTATAGTCACTTCTGAAGAGACTGACTGCCAGTCATGTCTCTTCAGGCCAGCTTAGCCCCTCATCTGCCAAATCTTTGCCTCACCATCCAGGATGTTATTGTGGGGCTGATGTGTCAGACTGATTTTAGCACAACTCAACACCAAAGACCAGCAAGACATACCTTCTGTCATTGCACCACTGAGAGCCTCCCAAAACGGTTTTGGACAGGGTTTCCTCAGGATAAGGTGAAGATTTAGGTTGTGCCTTGCTGGAAATACAACTGGGATGTGGAAATGCAGGCACTGGGATGACTGGAAAGGTAATTCAGCACCACTGTTAGAGCTGCTTGACCATGTTCCAGGGCCGAGCACCCTCCATCCCTAATCCCACCTCTCTCACTCAGCACCACTATTAGAGTTGCTTGACCACATTCCAGGGCCGAGCACCCTCCATCCCTAATCCCACCTCTCTCACCCAGCACCAAGGATGAAGTTGCAGCCAAGTTTTTGGGAGTTCAGGCAGATCCAGGCACGATCCACCTGCGGCTGCCGGCTCAGTGGGCACGAAGGGGCCGTGCAGAATACAAATGGACCCTTTCACTTAGCAGGAGGCAGGTAATTTCTTTTGTCCCCGCTGATGCATTATTGATTGTGATGAATGTCAGAGCAGGAGCCTGTTCCAAAAGCCATTAAACAATAATTTCATCTCCGGAGGGTAATTGATTGTCAGAGGGAGCAGCTTTGCCAGTCGCAAGGTGGTGGTGACGGGGAGTGTTTGTGTTTGGGTGGGGACTGAGGGAGTCTTGGGCAAACTGCATGATTTATTAATCAGACATGGAGGAAAGGCTTGGGAGAGGGAGGGCACTGAAAAGAAGAAGCCAACTTCTCCGAGCTGCTGGGCAAGGCTGAGAGCCAGCCTGACCCCAGCCTGGCTCTGTCACGCTCTGAGAACGTCCCTAATGGCACTTTTCTGGGGGCCCTTTGGCTCTGGTGACACATCCCAACACTGCCCCGACACCACCCCGTTGTTCCAGCCCGTGACCCACACAATAAAGTGCTTTGCTGACACACCTCAATCCTTCCCTGCCCCTCCATTCATGCACTGCCAGCATAGCCAGAGCAGTGAGGGACCCACAGCCCAAATTGCCCACCTCCAGCAGTCCCCTGACCCCGGTTCATCTCTCCAGCATGGGCTTTTCTCTGATTTCAGAGAGAATTGAAGGTGGAGAGAGCACGGGAAGAAGCAGCAGGGTATGGACTTGGGAGCTGAGATTGGATGTGCAGTTTGGGGAGAATTGAAGGTGGAGAGAGCACGGGAAGAAGCAGCAGGGTATGGACTTGGGAGCTGAGATTGGATTTGCAGTTTGGGGAGAACTGAAGGTGGAGAGAGCACGGGAAGAAGCAGCAGGGTATGGACTTGGGAGCTGGGATTGGATTTGCAGTTTGGGGCATCCGGCTGGAGAAGCAGCTTCAGCCACTGTGCAGCAAGGAAAGAGGGGCAAGGACCCTCCCAGCCCAGAGGGAGAGACAAGAGCCTGCTGGCCCCAAATTAAGCACAAGGGCTCAAAAGTCATTCAGCAGCACTGCAGGGACACGTCCCTACGAAGGGACATGGGGACAGCCTGGCCTTCCAGGAGGACACAATCCAGTAGGGGGTGATGATGCACAGCCCTGTGTGTGTCTGTCTGTGTGTGTGTCTGTCCCCCAGGGCTGGAGGGGGACAGGGATGGAGCATCCTCCTCCCCACGTCTCCTGTGACAGTCACAGGGGAGAAAAATCCCACTGTCAGGAGCAGGGAGGGAGTTTATCTGTCTCCTCCACGGCACATGAGAGGTGGATTTATCATGGATTTCCCTTTCTCCTGTGCTTTATTTAGCAGTTCATTATCTTGTCAGCTGGAGCTGGCCAGCTCCCACGGCACACTCCATCACTCCCAAACCCTTGCAGGAGCCACTCAAGGTAACGTGCTCACCTGGACTGTCTGAAGGCCACGTCTGATCTGGGAGAGGACAGTTCCCAGCACCAGGAGCAGGTTGGAATGCAGAATGAGAAAGGAATTCTTATCCTTTGGGTGTGAAGATAGAGTATTGCTGAAGCAACTCACCTTTAAACACTCTCCCCACGCTGGACTAGTTCAAAGAAAAACCACAAACCAATAGAAGACCAAAACCACAAACAAGCTTATTTTTAAAGTCTTTGCAAGTGTTTCAGACAATGCCTTTTGCCTTCCTATCAATCACAAGGTCTGGAATTTCTTGTAACAGAAAAAGGAGAGTCTGTTCTCATCACAAAACTCACAAAGGAGCAAGAAATAGCAGTGAAATGTCTGTTCTAGGGAGGAAAGAGTAATGCAACAGTCCGTGGCCTTTCCAGGAGCTGAGCTGGGGCAATATCCCATTTTCCAGGCAGATTTCCCAGGTCTCTTCCTAAGAGGGGCTTGTGATCAGCATTTACAGGCAGGTGCCAGCCCAGCCATACAACCATGGAATGCTTTGGGCTGGAAAGGACCTTGAAGCCCACCCAGTTCCACCCCCTGCCACGGGCAGGGACACCTTCCACTAGCCCAGGTCACTCCAAGCCCTGTCCAACCTGGCCTTGGACACTTCCAGGGATGGGGCAGCCACAGCTTCTCTAGGCAACCTGTGCCAATCCTTCCCAATATCCCACCTAACCCTGCCCTCTGGCAATGGGAAGCCATTCCCCCTTGGCCTGTCCCTCCAGACTATTGTCCAAAGCCCCTCCCCTGCTCCCCTGGAACCCCTTTTAGCTACTGAAATCTGCTAAAAACATATATTAATAAATCTAAAGGTACATATCTATGAAGAAACCACTTGTGCTGCCTTTTTCCAGCTTGGCAGATCCCAGGGAAGGGCAGGATAATCCCCAGGGCACCCATTGCTCACTCACCTCCTGAAGCAGCATCCTCAAACCACAGTGCCCACGAAGCTCCTGCAGTACAGAAAACACCAGTGGCCCCACCAAGGGGTGTGGGAAAGACAAGCCAATGTTCCTGCAATGCTTTGAAATGGGGAGGCTTTTGAGGTGGGGATTTGGTTCTTTGTGTCCCTTCCTTCTCTGCTCCCGGCAGTGCTGCATATGGAGCGTGCTGTTCCCAGGGTCTCAGGGCCTCTTGCTCCCCAGGAGAATTGTATTCCCCCTCCATGGCTTCACTTCAAGGCAGAGAGTCCCACTGGTATTCTCTGTGTGGCATTTGGTCCTGCTCATAGTGCATTTTTACCCAAATAATGATATTGATCGCGGGAGGAGGGATGGGGCAAACAAAGGCAAACAAATAAACCCTGAAGATTTGCACTAAACTTCTTGGAGGGCTGGTTCTGAAAGGCAAGGAGGTGGCTGTGTCCTCTGAGAGACAGCTGGTTCCTCCTCTGGTGGGGTGGAGCTGTGAGATGCCTGTGGTTGAACTATGCAAATGGTTCTTCCCTGTGAGGTGGGGAGACCCTGGCACGGGTTGCCCAGGGACACTTTGCCTCCCCCATCCCTGGAAGTGTCCAAGGGCTGGGCTTGGAGCAACCTGGGATAGTGGAAGGTGTGCTTAGGCATAGATTTCCAACCCAAATCATTCTGGGATTACAGACCTAGTGGAAGGTGTCATCTGGTACAACCTCCATCCTCATGGGAAGGCTTTACAGAGAGGGAGATCAGGCATTGGAATGGGCTGCCCAGGGAAGTGGTGGATTCTCTATCCCTGGAGGTTTTTAAGATGAGCCTGGATGTGGCACTCAGTGCCCTGGTCTAGTAACCACGGTGGTGCTGGATCAGAGGTTGGATTTGATGATCTCAAAGGTCTTTTCCAACCCATCTGCTTCTGTGGCAAATTCCAAGCAATGAAGCCCAAGATCCTGCAGTGCAGGAGGACACCACGGTGCAGCTAAGGAGATACACACTGCCCCCAAAGCCTCTCTCCTTGCACTCAGCACCAGCAGGGAATTGCTCAGGCAGGGGCTGAGCCCTGGGCTCCTCTCCACCAACACCCCAGCCTGCTGCTCAGCTTAAGCAATCAAAGCACGGCCACTCCAAGCTCAGCTTCCAGCTTAGCTTTCACTGCTGCTCTTAACCCCAGCGACCTCTCCAGCTCTGCCCTGCCAACACACAGCAAAACAAGCCACTTGACAGGCTCCCTTCTGCTCCAGAGCAACATTTCCCCGGGAAAGGAAGATCAAGGAAAGCACCAGCCCTCTGTCTAAAAGAT
The DNA here is from genome assembly GCA_035222235.1 of Margarornis squamiger. NCBI lineage: Eukaryota > Metazoa > Chordata > Aves > Passeriformes > Furnariidae > Margarornis > Margarornis squamiger. The sequence continues at coordinate 2,201,884 of JAWWTY010000064.1, read as the reverse complement.
GAGGAGATATATTCCAGCTGACATTCAGCACTAGCAACGTTTTATGAGCTTTGGAATCCAGTTAGTTAGACAATATTTTACTTAACTCCGGTTTCGATTTAAAAACTTGACCTTCTCCAAGTGCACGTCTGCGTCGCATTTCACTTGGCTGAGCGTGCCAAGCAGCCTATTATTTATCCCCCCTTTTTATTGTTGCACTGTTATTTGTTCATTTGTACTATTCAAAAAGCAGTAAAAAGATTGGGCTCTTGAAACAGACTCCCGGGGCGCCCACACGGCTCTCCAAGGTGGGTATCTCACGTGGCAAGAGGCAAATGACCTGGAGCAGCTCTCCTGGCCAGGAAGGCTGTAAATCAGGACCCCAAGCAGCCTTGATCCTGTTGAGGGAAGGGAATGTTGAGGGGTCTGGATGGCAAGATGCAGATCAGAACCCCTCAGGACTTGGAAGTGCTTCATGGGGCAAAAAAATCACTGCTGATGGTCGTGGGAAAGGCCCAAGGATGGACCAAGGCACCAATTCCAGCTGTGACAGCAACAAAACACACAGACCAAGGAGAGAGATCTCCAGGGGGAAAGGGAGGAGTGGGATAAACACTCAAAACGTCAGAGCTGGAAGACCCTGCCAGACTCCCATCCCAGAGCAGTGACACAAAACACCAACACAGTCACCTGGCTGCTTGTTCTCCTCCTTGCAAATAGAAATATTGCAGGAACAAGGCTAATTGACACCCCACAGAGCTACCCAAAAGATGCTTCCCACTCCACTTTCCTGACTGGGATACCCACAGGGAACAACTGGCTCTGGTGTGTGCCCTGACCACATCTCAGCACGAGGAGCTTGTGGTGGGTAAACAGCCCCATCCTCCCCCTCAAACCACCTGCCTAAAGCAATCCTGGATGAAAGAAATGTGTTTTAATAAAGAAAATTGATTTCGTTTGGTTTATTCATTAACACGTCGATCGGGCATGATTTATGGCCACAATTTGCCAAATTATTTCTCTATTGATCAGCCCAGGTTTGTTTGCTTGTAGGTTCAGTCAATTAGAGGGAGTAGCACTCAGGTAGGTAAATTAATCAGTCTTAAGGAGAGCCCGCCCAAGGAAAGAGGCTTCACAAAGCCTGGGGCTGATGCAAAATCCAACTGAGCAGCTCCACTGAGGTGAGAGTCCTTCTTGGGAAACAGGGAAGGTGCTCAGCAGCACCTCATTCCCCAAACAAACTTGCATTCAAAAGTTTCTTCTGCTTCCCATCACAAGCAGAGGGATTCAGACCTGCCAAGCTTTGCATTCAGCCCTCTGAGCCCAACCTGTCTCATCTCAGCATCCCAGAATGGTTTGGGTTGGAAGGGACCTCAAAGATCACCCAGTTCCAACCCTCTGCCATGGGCAGGGGCACCTTCCACTAGCCCTGGTTGCTCCAAGCCCTGTCCAGCCTGGCCTTGGACACTCCCAGGGATCGAGGGGCAGCCACAGCTTCTCTGCCCAACCTGTGCCAGGGCCTGCCCACCCTCACAGCCAGGAATTCCTTCCCAATAT
>JAWWTY010000064.1:2183902-2199470 GCA_035222235.1 Margarornis squamiger | reverse complement strand
CTGCCCACCCTCACAGCCAGGAATTCCTTCCCAATATCCCATCTAGCCCTGCCCTCTGGCAGTGGGAAGCCATTCCCTGTGTCCTGTCCCTCCATGCCTTGTCCTAAGTCCCTCTCCAGCTCTCCTGGAGCCCCTTCAGGCACTGGAAGGGGCTCTCAGGTCTTCCTGGAGCCTTCTCTTCTCCAGGTGAACATCCCAGCTCTCCCAGCCTGGCTCCAGAGCAGAGAGGCTCCTGTCTTTTTGGACATGCAGCTCCTGTGATGGACAAACCCTCCATGAAGGGTGGCCACCAGCAGAACAAGGGGTAAATGACAGGGAAAGACCCATGCACGTGGATCAGCTTAACTCTCTGAGCGTGGTTTGATGCCATCCTGCCCCTGCAGCCCCTCCTGCCCCCACCAAAGCACTGATGGACAGGGCTGGGCACCTTCCTTATCTGCAGGGATGAGAGGCCAGAGGGGCTCAGGGAAGCCCCTGCAGAGGCAGAGAGGGTGCAATCACCCAGGTTCATCTCTGCTCCCAAAGCCAGCTTTTAAGGACCATTTAAGGCACTTCCCTTAATCTCAGTGGCTGCAGCAGAACCCAATAAATCACAGCACAAGTCCCCCACCCGCAGCCACCACGCAAATTCCACTCTTCCCAGGTTCTTCCTCCCCCTGTGCCAGAGGGAAACATCCCTGAACTTCCCACCAAACACATGCTCAGGGCACAGAGCGAGGCTGGGCACGGGTGAGGGCTCATCTCTGTCTTTGCAAATGTCAGGGCTTATTCTTTCCTGAATGAGATATGGATGTGGCAGCGCGATATTAAATTACCAGTCAAATAGTACAAAGGCTTTTAATTACACGCCAAACACAAGCTGCTGTCAGCGAGGAGACACCGGGCTCGATGGCCCATCAGGCTGTTCCGCTCTGGCAATTCCTATCTAGCCGGTAAAAGTCCAGGAAATTGGATCGGTAATGGGAACGGGGCCCTTTCACCTCCAGCACAGCCATTCACATCCAGCCCGGCAGGGAGAAGCAAAGTCATTACCACCCTGAGAGCTGGGGGCACATGAGTCAGAGGGGCTGCAGAGCCCAGGGAGAAGGAGGCATGGGTTGTGCACCCTCTGAGCGACACCAGTTTGGTGTCCCAGGTCCAGTGGAACCAGGACAGGGAGCCCCTCAGCTCCCAGTGACCAGAATTTTCCATGAGGAAGGAGCTGCAGACCCTCCTTGCCACGGCGTGGAGTCCAGAGGAGCCCTCTTAGATGAGTTTAGCAGCATCTCCCCCCTCCTTGGCTACAGCTTGGGGATATTCCCTCCTGGAAGCATCTTCACTCCTCTCCCAGCGAGGATGCTGCGACACTTTGGGCTTGCAGAGACGAAGGACACGCTTTGATGCTGCTGGTTTTAACAACTTCTCCCTGCAGAACCAACCCCTCTTCAATTAAACGTGCTCGGATCCTCCCTGCACTCCCCTGGAGTGGAAAAGCTCTAAATTGATCCTTAAGGGCCACAGCACCAAGAGAGGAGGGGACTTCACAGCCACCACAGAACTTGGTGGCAAGCAGAGAGCATCCCCATTTCATCCCAGCCCATGAACAACTCTCCTCCTTGCTCCATTCCCCGGGTGTAAATCACCAAAAAATGGGGAAAAAAGGCCTCTGAGTGTCATTTTTCCTCGGCATGTTGCAGGAATCCCCACATCTCCTGCTCTGGTAGCCAGGCTGGAGCATCTGCCTCCAATCTGTAAAGGCTAATTTGTTCAACAGCTTTGTTCTCCCTCGGGAACAGGGGGGGTCGTTGGTCACACAAGATTGATTAAGCTTTTGGTGAATCAACATTAATGAAAATCAACACTAATGAGTGGGGTTTTTTTATGGCAGCCCCATAAAAAGCATTAGGACAGGTAAACAAGGGAACAGCCAGGCAAATCAACAAGGTCCTGAGCTCCTCCAAGCTGCTCTTGCCTTTGCCAGTCCCTCACATTCCTGCTGAATCATCCACAGGATTATTCAGATTAAACCCCAAATCAGCCCCTTGCAAGAGACAGTGAGTTTGGAACCTCAGAATGGTTTGGGTTGGAAGGACCTTAGATAACATCCAGTTCCACTCCCTGCCATGGGCAGGGACACCTTCCACTAGCCCAGGTCACTCCAAGCCCTGCCCAACCTGGCCTTGGACACTTCCAGGGATGGGGCAGCTTCTCTGGATACTGGGAATTCCCAGCCTGGGAATTGGATGCTTTCATCCTTACTTACCCCCGTGGCGTAGGTTCGACTAAAACAACACCATGGTTTTCTTTTTGAAAACTCTCTCCTTGCAAAACAGCCCAAAATACTAATAAAAGTCTACCCTAAAGTGACGGTTTGGTTTTTGAGATCAGTCAGGCTCCAATACTGCAGCCAAACCTCTGCTTCAGGGCAAGTCCACCAGACCAAAAACCTCCCTGCCTGCCCTGGGAGCTCCAAAACGATGCTCAGTTGGAAAAATCCCAGGTAATGAAATTATTTCCCCCTTCCAGCCTTCAGCTGTGGCATCAGGGCTGGCAGAGGGGTTTTATTTCTTCCCAAGGTGCTCCAGCCCTTCAGGTTTTCCAAGGCTTTCTTCCTTTAGAGGCTCCAGATCTAAACAGGATGATTGCAGGAGGCTTCTTGTTACAGGACATCATTAAAAATAATGTCTGTGCTTGAAGTGCAGTCGGTGGGGCTGTGCCAGGGATGAGCGAGGGGAAAGGCGACTCCTCTGATCTTGGAAAGAGAGAGCAACCTATTAAAAAGGAATTTAGCTTCTCATATAGAGCCATCAAGCTCTTGGAAAGCCCTGCTCTCTGCCTCAGGGCACTTGTACCTTTCAAGGACAGCAAAACTCCAGGTTTAAGCCCTTCAACTGTATTTGAATATTTAATTAAAAAAAAAAAAGGGGAAAAAAAATTAAAATCGGCTCTTCCACTGCTTTGGCATCAACTCATTTGACCAGGAGAGTCAAGGCACTGACAGCTCCTGCAGTTTGAGCTGTGCTAGTTCCTTCCCCTGGAAGCACCAGCTCGAGTCACCCCAGTGGGACAAAAATAATCTCTTTTGTTAAATATAAGCACACCAAGAAAACCTTCCAAGGCTGAACGTCTTGCTGAGGTTTGACAGGGGAGAGATGTAGGAGGTGCCCCAGCTGGGAATTCCCTCCTTGTCACAGGCATGACAGCGAGGAAACAGCTCAGGGATTTGTCTCTCAGCATCCCTCCCTCCCTCCCCAACACGAGCAGCACCAGCACCTTTGGCATTCCAAAGGCTCCTGCAGGTCCCCCAGAGATCCCAAATCCTCGGGGCCTCACTAAGAGGTGCTGTCAGTTTTTATTGACAGAAAAAAGCCCTTTTTTTGTAGCCCAGAGAAGCTGGGGCTGCCCCATCCCTGGAAGTGTCCAAGGTTGGATGGAGCAGCCTGGGCTGGACTGGATGAGCTTTAAGGTCCCTTCCAATGCAAACCAGTCTGATTCCATGATTATTGATAGGCACTCCCAGGGGACAAAGGAGCTCCTGCACCACTCCAGATCCTCATCCACATCTCCCAGCCTCTCCCTAAGGGCCCATCTCCCTAATTTCCTGCATCCCAGCACACCCAGCCAAAATCCAGCAGCGCCCTCCTCGCATTCCCAATATTTTATGGATGCCACGAGTGCACACACAGCCCCTTGTATCCTTTGGGTCTCAGCAATGCATTATTCATGTGCTCCCTTGTTCCTTTACAAGCCAAGAAAAAGGCAGGAAGATTAATTCCCAAGGAAAAAAAATAAAATAAAATAAAATAAAATAGTAAAAAACCCAAGCAGGATCGCTGCCTTTTTTTAAAAAAAAAATAAATAGATAAAAATAAAAAAGGACTTGGATCCATTGAAAGAGCTGCCTTCTGCAGCCCTCCTGTGTCAGTGCTGATTGAGTTTCTTCCCTGCTCACCTCCTGGTTCTGGTGGAGTATCTTGTCTCCTTAGTATTTCTGTCGCACTCCCTTTTCATATGCCTGAAATACACACTATTGTGTTCCCACTTTTAGTTTTTGTGCCGGGATCCCTTTCATGTCTCATCTTCTGTAAAGTCCTTTTTTCTTGCCAGTCAAGTGCATGAATGTTTGCTGCCAGGAGATTTTGCTTCTATTGTATTCCAGACATATTATAAGAATTTTATATATATATATATATTTTTTTTTGTTCTGTATTGTCTGTGAGGTGTTCCATGGGTATTTTCCTTTCCATGTGGATGCTGCCTTGCTCTTGCCCCTGCACACCTGAGAGCAGCATCTTCAGAAATGGGCATGTGAAGGGGTAAGAGGGCAGGAACCAGGACAGCTCTGCTCAGGGGCACGGTAGAATTAATTATCTTTCCCCACATTACACGTGGTTTTATTGCCAGAATTCCCTTTGCAGAACTGAGGCCAGACTGGAAATTACATCTCAACAAAATTAACAACCACGAGTTTCTGTCCCACTGTCTGGGAAAGGACTTCCCTGCTCATCCTGACTTAAATTGCCACTGGATTGTTTTCTGCTGTGAAGAGCCACTTCTTACAACTTTAGTAACAGGTTTTGCTCTTCACAACAGCTTTACAAAGTCCCAAAGGAGTAAAATCAAAGAGAAAAGGGGTGTTTCAGGAAAGTCAAGGGCATGAGCTGCTGGAATGCTGAGCTGGAGAGAAGAGCCTGGGAACCCCACCAGCCCTGATTCATTCCCAGTTAAACTGGCATGCTAAACTGGATCTCAGCCAGAGGCTCCTGTGACCACAGGTGGGTCCCCATCACCATGACCATGAGAGCTGAGCTGACCCTCAAAGCAGGGACAAGCAGACACATCAAGCACTCCAAGACCTCCAGGCTCCTCCATGCAGGCTCAGGGGGCAGAGCACAGGCTGTGCCTTCTACCCCTGCCCACACCTCCTTCCACCAGGCATGGCTGGATAGGGCTTGGAGCAACCTGATCAAGTGGAAGGTGTCCCTGACCACAGCAGGGAGCTGAGATTAGATGAGCTTTGAGGTCCCTTCCAACCCAAAGCATTCCAGGATTCCACAAACTGCTCGAAACACCATGGATAAAGCTTTGCTGCTTGTGCTGTGGTGAGTTCTCTGTGTTGCAGCACATTTTGGTTACTCACCAGTGTCAAACCTTCACTCTTCATCTCTCTGCCAAGCTGAAGGAGCCCTTCCTGGTTCCTCAAGCTCTGCTCTTCCTCCCATCCCACATCCCACCTCTCCAGGTCACAGCAAAACTCTGCAACCCCTTTAATCAGCCCACAAAGTTCCACCAGCAGACCCCAGTCGGGCACCAAGAGCAACAACCTCAGCACAGGGGGTGTTTCTAATCCTCCAGAAGTGCAAACAGCAGAAACCCCAGGGTTTATACAACTCCAAACAGCTCCACTGGGGCCCCAAAGTCGGAAGAGCTTCTGGAGAGATTAGTTCTCCCATAACACACTTGTGCCCAGGCTTTCTGGTCTCTCTCAGCATCCCTCAAAGAGCAGCTCCTTCTCCCACCTGTTCTTTGGACCCCTCTCCTCAACTCTTGGACCAATTGCAGTTTGTTGGTTGTTATGGCAACTCTGGATTTCTCTGGGCACCCAACTCTCATCATTTGGCTCCAAATTGCAACGCTGGCCAAGTGCAAATAGGGGTTTAAATCTTGTTCCCTTGCCAGCCTTCCTGGCAAATCCCCCCCCAAATCAGAGCAGTCCCATTGGCTTGAGGGGGTTGTGCTCAATCAAGGAGCCTGCAAAGCCAGAGAAGAGTCCTCAGAACCCCGTGACAGGTAGGGAATGCCATCTTTTGGGAGTCTCAGCTCACTCCCATCCAAAGGATCAGCAGCAGGACTTTGTTACCAGGGAGATATTAATGTCCAACTCACGCAGTGCATCTCACACCTGCTGGGACACTTTTCCCCACAGATGCTCAATGGAAACAGCAAAAGTCAGGGTAGGATCAACCCAGCCCATCCCAGATGAGGCTGAATGCTCCAGCAGGACTGCAGAACTGAGCTTGGGACCACTTCATTCAGCCAAGAAGGGAAACCAAGGCTGTCCCTTTCCCCATTTGTCCTTGTCACATTGTGCACACTCAGCTAATGGACTTTAACAGCTCAGGGATAAGAGGCTGATCCCACCTGCAGGTACCAAGTCACCCTGCACTGCCAAGGAACACAGTCCTCCCCTCTGTTCCCCGAGCATCTCACTCCATGGAGAGCAGGAAGCCCCTGGGCCCTCAATATTTTAATTAAAGTCAGAGCAAACACTGCTGTGAACAGCATTTCTTGATGGACACGGTTTTCCTTGCCTGGGGTGGGTCCTCAGTGCCATGGGATCAGCTCCCCCAGAGCCTGGAAATCTCCACTCCTTCAGCAGAGGGACAGAGCAGGGAAGCACAAGGAATGAGCTTTATAGCAAGTGTTTCACCCTCCTCATTTCCACCCATCCCAGCAGCACAGGGTGACCAGAATGAGAAAAAGAGCAAAAAACCATTTGCCTTGAGCTTGCAAAGACAGGAGCACCTTCCTGAGCTGGGATGCATCTCCTGAGACCACGAGGATGTTCCCAGCTAGAGGTTTGGCAAATTAACATGCCCCCCACACTGCAGGGTTCACACACATTCCATACCCTACACCGCTCTACCAGCCCCCAAAAAATGCAGATCTCATCCACCCGTGACCCATCGTGATCCATCACAATTGTCTGGTCTCATCTGCTCTGAACTTCAAGCATTCCAGGAGGGATATTCAGCTCCCCAGCCCCAAGGACCTGCTTTGCAAGTGTTGAATTATTTTGGCTCAGCCATGAAAGCCATAAAGGCTGGGCACACCACACCAAACCCACTCGTGATGTTCTCCTCTTCCTCACCATGGGATTGCTGGGCATGAAATCCCTTGAGGGTAGAGCAGGTATTTAATTTCTAGGTATGTGATGCAAGGCAAAAAAAGCTGGATCCAATGTGGACCATGGACTACATCACATTTTCCTTCTAAAGCAGAGCAAGGATCACCCAAAGGGCAGGAGTGGATTCCCCACCCCTGGAGGGATTTAAAAGCCATGTGGATGTGGCACTTGGGGACATGGGTTAGGGATGAGCTTGGCAGTGCTGGGGGAACAGCTGGACTCGTCCTTAGAGGGCTTTTCATAATTCTGTGATTCTTCCAGCTCTCCATAAAGGTGGGCAGCACTCACTTTTCCCAGGAGCACACTCAAGTAACCCGTGGAAAATGGGAAGCCCCATAAAGTGCCATCAACAAGTCCCCACCCCACAGCATAAACAGGAGCCAATCACCCACCCATGGACTTTTTTCTGGCAAAGAAAACCCAGTTTTAAGACCCCCAAAAAATGCCTAGTGGCTCTGAAAGGACCCCAATTCCTCCTGCTCCTCCCTTAGAGCACTCTGCCTTGCCCTGGATGAGGAGGAAGCTGCTCCATGACATTCACGGAGTGCCTGCTGATGGAGAGCTCTGTTTACCAAGGCGGCCGGGGAGGGACCCACCATCAGCTCCCAGCGTGGAGGAGATCAATACTGTAATTGGGGCTGTTTGTAGCACATGAACTATTGCAGCTGTAGGGGCAGCGAGGGGGGAGCAGGATGGGTGGCTCAGCAGGGCCCTGCTGCCCTCTGCTGTGCTCCATGCTTAGTTTTGGGGTGGGTGATGGGGGTGGCACTGACAGCACCCACATCCTGCTGCTCACTGGGCAGACCTTACTATTATCCCCCCCATCTATCCCACATTCCCTCGAAAGGGTTGGATTCCGCTTTTTTCCCCCAATTTAAATACACATTTAACACCTTGGAAGTCACAAACGAACCTTCCAAGTCGTTTCAGAGGGATGGGAGGAGGGAGCTCCAATGGCACCAACTGATTAGCTGGGGTCCAAAGGAAGCATTCCAAGTGGCAGGAATCAATAAAGCATCAGGAGACTGACACTGGCACTCTGCTCAGCCTGGCAGAGCAATGAGACTGGTAATGATGGGAAACCTCCCCACCAGGCAGTGCCTCCCCAGCTCCCATCCCAAGGCCATCACCAGCACGGAATTCCTGAATTCCATCAGCCTGGCGCCGAGAGGGAAGGAGCATTAGCTCCATCTTGGAGAAAATCAGGTGATGGAAGGGCCTCTCTGTCTCTCTTCCCATCCCTGGAAGGGTTCAAGGTTGGAAGGGACGTGGAGCAACCTTGGGTTGGAACAAGACGAGCTTTAAGGTCCCTCCCAACTCAAAGCGTTCCACGATTCTTCCCCTTCTCTCACCTTTTGGGATGCAAAAGCAACTCCTGCCTTTGGATGTGCTAAAAGAGCCCCAAGCGCTGGGATTTTGGCCAGCCTGGGAGCTTGGACCAAGGCGTGGTTTCACCCCCTGCCCAGCAAGTGGGTGCTCAGGTGCCTGCGTGGGCTCTGTCTGCCACCTCGTGGGCACTGGGAAGACTTTCCCCCGAGGTTTCTCCTTCTCCAGCGTTTATCCCAAGTGCAGGCACCCCCTGCTGTCCCAGAAGTCACCAAACCGGCAGCACATCGAGGGGAATTATTCATAGGCCACTATCAAATATTAAAAGCAGAGTTGTATTGACATATTCTGTGTATATCCAGCACTTCTACCAGTAAATTGCCTTTTTCCTTTGGGCATTCCTGAGCAGCCTGAGGGCCTCCTGCTGTGTCTTGAACCTTTACATTCCTTCGTGCTCTGTTTTTCCAGCTGGAGACTGGTTGGACCTTGCTGGGAGCACAGAAATCCCCTGGACCAGCAGGATGGAAAGTTCTGGTCCTCTCCAGCATGGCAAACCTTCACTCCAGGCTCTCCCACCTGCCCTGCTCAGAAAAACGGTCTCAGGAGCAAATCCTGCTGCCAGGATTTAAGGGAAATGCGCCCTCTTTGGTGTCGCATCCTGGAGGTGACAAGGTCTCCTGTTCTGCCCTGGAGAAGACCAGAGGAAATCATCTACACCATCACCTATTCCAGCTGCTTCTGGTTGCCTTTCTGCCTCCAGCTCCAGGAGCCACTGAATGGAAAAGTCTCAGCTCTAGGTCCCAAATCCCACCGTGATCCCAAGAAAGCACCTCAGACCCTGCTCCTGGAGCAGACTGGAGTCACCTCCACTTCCAGCTGGGCTCTGAGCCTGCCTTTCTTCCTCCCTGACGCCTGCAGAAGCCTCCAGAGAAGGATGGACAAGGAAAAGGGAATAAATTAATATATTTGGCGTCATTTCCATGGGAATTTGCAAAGCTGGTGGATTTGGGGAGGCCACTTGAGCCTGAGCATCCCCCAACTCCCATCTCCCAGTGACGGGTCCGGACAGCATTCCCTGCTCCCAGTGGGCTGGGACTGGAATGACCCAGGGAGAAAGGAGCGCTTTGTACAGCTGGAATGGGGAGTTTTCCTCCTCCTAACCAGGCCAGGGAGACACTCCATGGCAGGTGGAGATGCAGCCACTTATCAGAACATTCAAGTTCTCCTAAGCTGCCGAGTTAATTCCTCAAACGCCCTTTCAAAGGCCTAGATAAATACAATCTGGGAGCATCTCCACTCCCTCGGCTCCCATATCTTTAGTCAGGCAGAGAGATAACATTTCACACAGATTGAGACAGTTTAAGCAAAGGTTGCTGGTTAACCTTTCCAGCAATGGCTGTTTCCAGTGCTCTGCTTTCCCTCCCCAGCCAGGAGAGCCAGTGGAAGGCCAAGTGTTCCCAGGAAGCCATGGCAGGATCCTGCCTCTCCATCCACTTATTCCCAAGGGTGATGAGCCATCATGTGTGTTCTGTCAGTGCTGTGACACTGGGGCTTCCAGGATGGAATGCTAAGCGTTGTCATTCCATTACTACACCGGCCTCAGCCCCAAATCAACCCACCAAGTCACCTTTAACTGGTTTTTAGTGGCTTTTTCTTCCAGTCCTCGCTACCAGAAGGGTGTAAATGCCCTCCACAACGCTGCTCACACCTCACCTTTGCACCGGGAGCTCTGCACCATCCTGACCTTGGATGAACTGGGCTCCAAAATATCCCCCAAGCTCTCCCCAGATGCAGCAGGACCTCGCAGGCTCTGCTGAGCACCACCACCTCAGCACAGAAGGTCTGCATCTCAACAACATCCAAGCCCAGCCCAAATCCAGCTTTCAAGGCTCAGAGTTGAGAGGGGCTCCAAGAGTTGTCATCACAAGGTCCAAGCAGGACACAGCCCATCCCAGGCAAGCCAAGGGCTCTGGGATGGGCTCCAAGGGCAGCAGAACTGGATTCCTTTATCACTCCTCCCTCCCCACAGCAGCCCCCGGACAAACACACAGCACCACATCGAGGTGGGGAACATCTCCAAAGCCATGGCTGGCAAGGGAGGGAAGGAGGAATACTGGCAAATGACAGAGCCCTTATCTTAATTACAGGCTTATTTGCATTTAAATGAAGGTTATTCTATAATTACCACCAAATGTTTTGTGTTGCAGCTGAAATACCTCTCCATGGGCTGTCAAGCTCCTTCCCATTTTCATTTTCTCTTGCCATTCTTCTGCTTTCTAATCAGCTGGCACATGCAGGGAGGGATCCAGACAGCAGTGCCAGCCTTCAGGGAGGGGCTCGGGCACCTCCAGTGCCCAGAATTGCTCCCTGGCACAGGGGAGGGGTGCAGCTCCCTGGCAGAGGGGAAGGATGCAGCTCCCTGGCACAGGGGAGGGATGCAGCTCCCTGGCAGAGGGGAAGGATGCAGCTCCCTGGCACAGGGGAGGGATGCAGCTCCCTGGCACAGGGGAAGGATGCAGCTCCCTGGCACAGGGCAAGGATGCAGTTCCCTGGCAGAGGGCAAGGATGCAGCTCCCTGGCAGAGGAGAGGGATGCAGCTCCCTGGCACAGGGGAGGGATGCAGCTCCCTGGCACAGGGGAGGGATGCAGCTCCCTGGCACAGGGGAAGGATGCAGCTCCCTGGCACAGGGGAGGGATGCAGTTCCCTGGCAGAGGGGAAGGATGCAGCCCCCTGGCACAGGGGAGGGATGCAGCTCCCTGGCACAGGGGAAGGATGCAGCCCTCTGGCACAGGGGAAGGATGCAGCTCCCTGGCACAGGGGAAGGATGCAGCTCCCTGGCACAGGGGAAGGATGCAGCTCCCTGCCTTCCCCCACCAGCACCGTGGGGCTCTGAAGTTCAGGCACTGGGGTTTTTTGCAGACTTCCAGTGTAAACGGGAAGAGTTTGCTCTGAGCACACACACAGTGAACTCCAAGCAAGGCACAAGTGTGGGGAAAGTCAGGGACCCAGCACCCAAGGACACGTCCAGCCTCTCCCATCCTTTTGTTGCCCCTGGCAGGGTGGGCAAAGCAGGAGCCAGGGAGGGGTGTTTGCATTGCAGCTCCCACTTGCCCGCAGCACACAAAGCGCTCCCGCAGAGGAAATAACACCCAATTAAACCATTCCCGACAATGGCAGTGAGCAAACCCATGCAAATGGCCAGATTAAGGCCGGAAAAGGAGCCTTCTGCCATCTCCCAAATTGTTGCACCTTTCATCCAGCCCCTTTAACAATCTCCCCGAACTGTTTCTCTCCCTAGCCAGGAGATCCACATTAACCAACAAGAACACGACAGCGGCTCTCGGAGACACAAAATCTTCTCCTTACCAGTGGTAGGAATGAAAATAGACAATGATTTCTCACCAGACCCATCTCCCCCTGCCCTTCCCACTGCTCAATCCCTGCTCCTGCAGGCTCAGCATCCCCCTGCCAAACTCTAAGTCTCTGCCTCCATCTCATGGAGAGACTGGATCTCTTCAGCTCTGTTAAGTCGCTTTATTTTTATTTTTTCTTTAAAAAAAACGGATAAAACTCACCCCTTCTCCCCCCAATTTCATGTAGCCCCAGGCGGACTGTCAGCACGGAAATTTTGAGCCTGAACAATTATGGCTTGGCAGAGAGTTAACTCGCTGCAAACAGGATCTTCTAATGGGCAGCGGTGCCTATAAACAACTTGAGTGGCTTCATTTCAAGCCGGTTGCACAGCTCGGGATCAATCCCCCCTCCCTCCTCTCCCGCAGCCCATTTCACACCTAGTTCTGGGGAATAAGAGGCAGCCCCAGCAGTGTGGGAAACCAGCAGCGCATCCACCACGGGGCTTGGGTGCTGATGAGCGCCCCAAATAGATCATCTCCTTCCTCCACCAGCATAGATTGAAGGGCAGAGCCCTGCCACAAGCCCCAAATCCCCCCGGGATAACCAGCTCCCACTTTCCCAGCGAGGGATGCAACAGCCACTCCACAGCCGCCTCTCTGGGATTTCCAAGGGCAAATTCCAGCGCTGAACCCCCAGACATGGATATTTGGTGGCAGCAGAACCTGAGGAAGGTGCTCTTTTCACAGCCCAGCTGCCCCCTCAGTTGCACAGCAAGACTTGGGGCAGGGAGGTTTGGAGGCACTCCAGGAGATCTGCTGGAATTTTTAGCTCTGTCCATGAAAACTCCAGTAATTCAGCATCCAATATCATCCTGAACTTCTCAAATCTGAACGGTGCCTCTTCCTTTCCCTCCCCCTCCAGCAACACTTTCATTAGTCCACAGGGATTCCCCTCTCTAAAGTGGATCAGGAGAAGACAACCCTGCAGTCCCAGCACCAGGAAAAGCTTCCAAGCCCCAGGGGATTTCACAGGGCTGGGGATGAGCCTTCAGCCAGGGACTGCTGGGGTGGAATGAGCTGGGAATTAAGGGGCAGCATTTCCCTGGCAGAGCTGGAGCTGGGAGGGATGGCAGGATGGAGGAAGGATCTGCTCCAGGCGATGCTGTGGACACTGGGAGGTGGATACAGATGTTCTTGCACCTCACTAGGTCTGGCTTAGCACCATGGTTAGGCTGGAAAGGATCTGCTCAGGCAACACAAGACCCACCCTGAGGGAGAATGACACCAAACTGATGATACAAGGAAAAAAAACATGAGAGAGTTACACAATCCAAGCTTTGTTCCTTTCTGTCTTCCTGTTGTGGGGGGAAAAACCCCAACACGATAAAGTGGAATAATTTGGATTTCTAGCCAGTATCTTCTAAACCATCCCTTGTGTTAGAGGGGCTGGAGGCAGATTCATTTTATTTTTCCAGAAAGTTTTGGAGGGTCTTTGAAGAACAAATCACCAAATTCCCCAATATCCAAATTTGGGGAAATACCTGCTGTAGCAACAATTGTCAACACCCCCATGTGGGCCATTCACATGAGAGCTGGACTTGATGATCCTGCTGGGGCCTTTCCCACTCAGAATATTCCATAAAATCTATCGTCATGTCATGATTACAGGAACGTGAGTCATTTTAATATAGGGATTAATGGGTGGTCAATGGGGTCTGTGTGATGAGATGGAAGGTTTTGTTTCACTCCCATCTGGTCTATAGAGAAAGCAGCTTCCCAATGTTCTGCCTGGATCCCTGGAAGAGCCCAGCACTTCAGGAATTCCAGACATCCCACACTGCACTCAGTGTTACGTTCCCCTTCGCTGCCAGCATCTTCAGTACAATTAAACTCTTCCAAGCTTCTCATCTAGTTAAAAATCTCTTCCAAGCCTTCACTCCTCTGGAAAGGAATTTAAAAAAAAAATAAAAAAAGGGAAGAAATATCTCATCTCTCTTCGTTCTGCATCTCCCTCCCCTCTGCCTTCAAGTGCTCCTTGGAGTGTCTCTGCGGAATCATGTTTATATGCAGTGAGTGCTGTTGTTAGTTAATAACATCGTGAGCGCTGAACCTCCCTAATGAAAGAGAGAGACAACATAAGCTGTCATTTCAAACAAACATGCAATCAGGGGCCCAGCAACTCTGAAAATATTATCTTCCCCAATTTCACGGGCTTCATGCAGGAAATAGGCTGCTTTCATGGAGATTCTGCTGCGTGGCTCCTCACCGGGGGGATTGGGGAGTGGTGGGGACACATTAAAGCCATGAAATTGGCTGGGCTGTGAGGGAGGGATTCTTGGAACAGCTGGAGCCAGCAAGGACAAATAAGAGCAGTGATTACATCTTCATTGCTCCTCTAGCCAATGCACCAGGCAAGGGGTCATTAGACTGCAAAGAGCTCCTTTTTAGACACAGCTCATTTGTCCCACCCCACAACCATCCTGCCCCTTGGAAAAGGGGCATCAGAGCTCCTCTCAGGCTCTTGGAGCTGCTGGAGATGCTCCTTGACCTGCCCAGAGCAGTGCCCGGGATGAAGGGACCTTAAAACCCATCTCATTCCACCCCCTGTCATGGGTAGGAACACCTTCCACTAGACCAGATTGCTCCAAGTCCCTTCCAACTTGGTCTTGATCATTTCTGTGTCCACATCTTGGAATGATTTCCAGCTTTGGGATGATTTCCAGCTTTGGGATGATTTCCAGCTTTAAGGGGTGGTAGAAAGCTCTAAGGCTACACAGCAATGCTGATTTACAGCAGCTGGTCAGCTCCATGTTTTCAAGACCTCAATAATCTGAAGCATCAACTCTCTTGAAGAGCCACATTGAGGAGGACAATGGTCCTTTCCAAGCAGATGAAGTTTCTCCTCCAGGTTCAGAGACCTACTAATGAGGGTCTGGCCAACTGGGGCTTAGAGACATTGGGAGAGCATGAGTTGCCTTCCCAGCCACAAACCATCTTGCTCAGACCTCATGGAGGCAGGAGGAGACCTGCCTGGTTTTACCCAAAACCACCTTACACAGCCAAATCCAGGATGGATTCACCTCATGGCTTTATGGACTGACCTGGCCTTTTGGATCTGCTTGGATGAGATGCTACCTCTTATTCCAATCAGAATAAGTGTCCTCCTGGCAGCCTTCACTCCTGCACAGCTTCCAGGGACACCAACCTGAACAGAGAGTGGGCAGAGACAGAGTTGATCCCACGAGGGATCCCTCTGGAAAGCGAGATTGGAAGATGAAACCTCCTCTTCCTCCTGGTGCCATCACCACCAAGTGATCCCACCATCCCCAAGGTGAGTGGAGGACAAGGACCATGCCTCAGCTTGGAAGGGAATGTGTTGGAATTACCCCAATGGAGCTCAGGGAGAAAGATGTAGAGAAAAGGGGTCGAGTTTTCCCTTGAAAAACATTTATTTTGGCCACAATTATAAATCAAAGACCCTTAGAAAAAGTCATGTTGCACTTATCTACTGGTCAGCTCTGGCCATCAGGGGACAGGAGAATGAGGTGAGAACAGCCCAGCCCCACACCAGTACCTGCAGAAAGGGATAGAGCTAAACCAGGTATATCCCAGCAAAAACCCCTCCCTGTGGGTAAAAACGGGTTAATCCCCCCCTCAAATCAACATTTTAATCGAGAGCCACACCCCGCCAGCACCTCGTGGAAGAGCCCTGAGAGAGGTGACAGCAGCCCAACCCCAATCAAGCACAAAAACTCCCGTGACATTTAAGAAAAATCAACAAGCATCTCCTGCTCCGAGGGCACAAGGCACCTCCCTGGCTGAATGTCACACTCCAGGCTGTGGATCAGCAGCTGCTTTATCTCCTCAAGCAGGTGCTTGGGCTGGTAAATAAGGCACCAGGGGCCACATCCTGCTCTTGCACCCACAGCCCTCCCTTGGCTGCTCTGCAGCAGCTCTGGAATAGGGGCTGGTAAATAAGGCACCAGGGGCCACATCCTGCTC
>JAWWTY010000064.1:2140905-2174222 GCA_035222235.1 Margarornis squamiger | reverse complement strand
TGGGGGTGCTGGGCATTCCCACCTGAACCTGAGCGTGGATAATCTTGGGGGTTGGGACTTCTGGTGCCACTGGTGGGCAGCAACACATTCCCAGCAAGGACAGGAAAAGGCATTTTATTTCGTTTTAATGAGTTTTAGCTATAATAACGGGGGGGTTGTTTTTTGTCAGCTTAATAAGACTCTTAGTTTTTTACTTTATTTCAGTTTGAATGCATGCAAGGCAAATTTCCATGAATTAAATATTTCTTAAATTTTATTTATTTTCTTAATTTTAAAATATTTTAATTATTTATTTTTGGAAATTACTTATCATTTAATTATGTCATTATTTATTTCAAAGAAATTATTGAATTTAAAAATAAGTTAATTTTTAATTATTTAATTTGAAAAATTATTTATTTTTTAATATTATTTCGTTTAAAAAATGATTTCATTTTAAAAACTATTTGATTTTTTAAAATGATGTAATTTTTAAAATTATTTCATTTTTAAAATTTTATTTCTCATTCATGTAAAAATAGATTAATATAAAAATATATTAATGTAAAAATATATTCATATCAAATATATTCATATCAAATATATTCATATCAAATATATTCATATAAAATATATCCATATCAAAATATATTGATACAAAATATATTAATACAAAATATATTAATACAAAATATATTAATCTCAAAATATATTCATCTCAAAATATATTCATCTCAAAATATATTAATATAAAATATATTAGTATAAAAATATATTCATCTCAAAATATATTCATATAAAAAATAAGGATAAATAACTAAAAAAGCACTGATCGCGCTTTCCCCCTTCTCCTAACGCATCCCAAATAAAAGGCGGGGAGGCGAAAACTTATATCCTACAATTATTATTTGATTTTATTTTAAATGTTAACCGCGAGTCCTCCGGGCCTCCAGGGGGCGCGGCGGGGCGCGGCGGGGCCGGAAGCGGAAGCGGCAGCGGAAGCGGAAGCGGTGGGCGGGGCCGGCGCGGTGAGTGGGGCCCGGGGGTGCCCGTGTCGCCGGGCCCGCTGCCCCCGCACTGCGGGGTGTTTTTGCCGTGTGGGGAGAGGGAGGGAGCCGGGCTGGGGGTCCCTGCACAGCCTCAGGGTCGGGGAAGGGTTTGGGCTCTGGTATCCAGGCGGGGGGCGGGTTTGTTGTCCGTGAGCCCCGCGGAGGAGCCGGGGCTGGGGGGCCCTGAGGGGCGCCAGGGCCCTGTGAGGAGCGGACTGGGGTGGGTGGGGGTCCTGCCGAGCCCGGACTGGGGGTGACTGCGGGTCCCTACTGAGCCCCAGTGGCCTTTGAGGATCCCGGACTGGGGTGACTGGGGGTCCCTGCTGAGCCCCAAGGCCCTCTGAGGAGCCCGAACTGAGGGAGACTGGGCGTCCCTGCCGAACCCCAGTGAAGAGCCGGGGCTGGGGGTAACTGGTGAGCCCCAATACGCAGTGAGGATCCCAGACTGGGGGTGATTGGTGGTCTCTGCCGAGCCCCAGTACCCAGTGAGGACCCCGAACTGGGGGTGACTGGGGGTCCCTGCGGAGCCCGGACTGGGAGTGACTGGTGAGCCCCAATACCCAGTGAGGATTTCGAACTGGGGGTCCCTGCCGAGCCCCAGTACCCAGTGAGGAGCCCGGACTGGGGGTAACTGGGGTCCCCACGGAGCCCCGGTGCAGGTTCGCGCTGTGCCAATCCCCCCTCTCCCTGACCACCCCTGCGTGTTGGGCTCTCGGGGCAGCCCCTCCTCGCCCACCCCACCATGCCTGCCCCGCGCCCCTCGGGGTCCCGCCGGCCGCTGCTGGCCCTGGTGGTGGCGCTGGGCTGGCTGCTGGCCCTGCAGCTGCTGCTGGACCTGCGGGTGCTGGGGCTGCTGTGCGGGGCGCTGGCGGTGCTGGGGGGCTGGCTGGGCCCCCCGGCTCTGCTGCCCCGCAGCCGCCGCCTGCGCCTGGAGCGCTTCGTGAGCTCCCTGCGCCCCCCGCGCGGTGGCGCCGCCGACGAGGCGAGGCTGCAGCGGGAGATCGCCGGCACTGTCCACAAGGTGCTGCGCGACTTCGTGGCCTCGTGGTACCGCACGGTGAGCAGGGAGCCGGCCTTCGAGGCCGAGGTGGAGAGGGCCATGCTGGGCTTGGCCGCCGAGCTGCGGAGACGCATGGCGAGGGTGGAGCGGCGAGCGCTGGCCCGCCGGCTGCTACTGCTCTGCGGGCACCACCTGCAGAGCTTCCTGCGGGCCAGGGATGCCCTGAGAGACGACCCCAAGGGCGGGCGGACGCTGTGGAGGGAGTACAGCCGGCTGGCGGGGCCGCATCCTGCGCTGCTGAGCCCCGCGGCCGAGGTGGGCTGTGCCCGTGCGGCCGTGGAGACCCTGCTGCGGGCGCTGGTGCCGTGGCCGCACCTGGAGACGCGCACGGGGCGCTTCGTGGTGGTGGAGCTGGTGGCCTGCAATGTGCTGCTGCCGGCCGTCAGGAAGATGTCTGATCCCGACTGGATCAACCTGCTGCTCATAGGCATGTTCTCCAAGAAGCCCCGGGGAGGGAAGCCTCACGCTGCGCCCCCCGTGCCGGATTCCTTGCCGGTCCCGGCACAGATGGATGCGGCTCCTGCCGGGCTGCCCCCCTCCCCGAGAGCTGGGGAGGGGCTCAGGAGAGAGGCAGGGAATGCTGGTGAGGAGGGAGAGGAGACAAGCAGGTCGTGCCACACTGAGGAGCCTTTCCAGCGCCCCCGAGCCCTGGGATCCCTCTTCCCCTGCGAGGGTTTGGAGCTGGAATCCCCCGCACCCGATGCGGGCCAGGACACAGACCTGCTGGCACCAACCCCCACCGGGGAGCTGCTTGATGAGCCCCCCCAGGACCCCTCTGTGCCAGGGGGTCTGGCCTCTTTGGAGGATGGCACAGGGGACCTGGAGGAGGGCCCTGCCCCTGGCGCAAATGCTGGGTTGCCTCCCACCTCTGCCTTGAGCTCCTGCCCTGACATCCAGATCGAGCCAGTGGTGGAGAAGGAGGAGGAAAGCCCATCTGTCCTCAGGAGGTTCTCCTCGCCGAGACCCTACAGCTTGGGGAGAGATCTGGCGGCAGCAGAGGGCCCACCACAAATCCTCCCAGAGCCTGGGCAGGCCCTGCCCCTGCTCTCCTCCTCCCCAACAGCTTCCATGAGCACTTTCAGCTTTGAGCCCCTGAGCAGCCCCGACGGGCCCGTGGTGATCCAGAACCTGCGGATAACCGGGACCATCACTGCCCGGGAGCACAGTGGGACCGGCTTCCACCCCTACACCCTCTACACCATCAAGGTAAGGGCTCCCCTGGCACTCCCCCCTCTTCCCAGGTCCCTGCCCTGCTGGGAGCACTGGTTGGTGTTTGGAGGCGAGGACTTGCTCTGTGAGTGTCTCCACAACAGATTTTGTCTGGCAGTGAGGGATAGGGGTTCCCACTCTTAGCCAAGGGTCACACGAGACCAGTGAGTCTTTTGTGCCCCGTTTTTGCCAGTTGTTCCATCGGGATGGGCTCCTTCAGGGAAAGGTTAACGTGAGCATGGAAGGGAATTTGCTAGGCCAGCAGCACATGGGGGTGTGTAAGGATTGTTCCTGTTGCCTTCCTCCTCAGTATGAGACAGCCCTGGAGGGTGAGGCCGCCGGGAGCCTCCAGCAGGTGGCCTATCACACGGTGAACCGTCGCTACCGCGAGTTCCTCAACCTGCAGACGCGGCTGGAGGAGAAGGCAGAGCTCCGCAAGTTCCTCAAAAGTCAGTGCCTGCATTAGCTCTCCTTCATCCCACTCCGTGCTCCTCAGCTCTGAGGGTGTCCTGCCCACATCCTCTGTGGTTCTGGGCAGAGCTGGCTGGAGGGTTTGTGTCTTCTGACAGCAAATTCCGGGGTTTCAAAATCGTCTTTTATTTTCTGAGCATAACACTTGGGTTTGTAGCTTTGCACCTTAACTGTGAATAGAAACACTGGTGTGTGGAGGAGTCTTGTTTGCATAGAAGAAAATGGTGTAATATGTGTCAAACATCAGCTTTTGTAGGAAGAAAACAGTATTTCTTAATGCTGCTTCTGTATAAAGCTCCATTGAGTTTAGCATGTTCCAGCATAATTCCTTGGTTCTGACAGATTGACTGGAAAACTGCTTTGTTGAGAATATTTGGGCTTTTGGAGTGATTTAAGGTCCTGGTGCTAGACTGTTCTTGCTGCTTTAAACTTTAAAGGCATGGATAATGTGAAATCCAACAGAACACACATTCCATAGGGATTGAAGGTCTGATTCAGCTACCCTGGGGTGCATTGCCTTGGACAGTGCATGGTGATAGTCCTAAAGACGAGAGCATTAAGGTTTTAATCTGTAATTAGATTTTAAAATCTTAGTTTTTAATCTTGGAAATTTTTAAGATTTTAAAATCTTTTAAGTTAATTTTTTGTTTTGCAGTTTTCTCCAGCTTGCTCATGGCTTTGTTTCCTTTGTAGACATCAAAGGCCCAAAGAAACTGTTCCCTGATCTCCCCTTTGGAAACATGGACAGCGACAAAGTGGAAGCCAGGAAAAGCCTGCTGGAATCTTTCCTGAAGGTGAGGCATTTGTGTGCCCCTGTGAGCCGAAAGCAGAGCTCAGGCCAGCTCTGTGACATCAGATGTGCTCCCCATTACATGATCAAGCTGGAGCTGACTCCAGAAAGCCCTGACTTTGCATCTCTCCCTGCAGCAATTGTGTGCAGTCCCTGAGATTGCCAACAGTGAGGAGGTGCAGGAATTCCTTGCCCTCAACACCGATGCCAGGATCGCCTTTGTCAAGAAGCCTTTTGTTGTCTCCAGGATAGACAAGGTAGGGAAGTGGGAAATTGCTTGCCTGAGCCCCTTCCAGCTGTCCCTGGACATCCCTCTTAGGCTTCAGTGTCTAAGAGGAGCCAAAAAACTCCCAACACTCTTAGCTCAGCTTGCCCTGGGGAAGCTGGGGAGGGTCAGACCCCATCTCAAAGAGCATGGGGTTTAATAGAAAATACAGGACAAATCTGCAAACTCCTGATGTATTTAAGGACTATGGATCTGTTCAGTAATGAAAGGCACTGCTGGCCTTGCAGATTGTTGTCAATGCCATTGTGGACACCCTGAAGACAGCGTTCCCCAGGTCAGAGCCCCAGAGCCCCACGGAGGAGCTGAGCGAGTCTGAAGTGGATGGGAAGTCCCAGACAGATGGGAAGAAGGCAAGCAAGTAAGGGCTCCTCCAGCTCCTTTAGCCCTATTACTTTCTCCTTCCCTTGCTGTGAGTTCCTGGTTATCCCAAGGATTTCCCAGGAATGCTCAGGTTTCCATGGAAGGTGGTTCTCTTCCTCAGGGAGCTGAGGTGCTGCCATTTGCCAGCAGAGACACTGATGCTCCTGGGGAATTGCTTTTTAACCTTAAACACCTACATGACCCATTTATGTCATGAGTCACTGGAAAATGGAGCTGTAAATTACCTACCTGAAGGTTCCCTCCTGCCTCTCCCAAACATTTGAATGTTTATTTAGGAGTAGTGTTTGAGGTCATTGCATGTATGTTGCTCACCAAGTGTTTATTTGTGCTGCTGGCAGTGCCAGACTTCATTGTGCTCATCAGTGATTCTTCCCTGATCGAAGAAGGGAAGCCTTCTGCACAAATACTGCTTTTTCTTCCCAAAAAGTGATGTTTTGCTGGAAAAAGCTGCTTTGGACAAAAAGACAAACCAAAAAAGTACAAGTTTGGAACCATCTTGGCTGAGAAGGAAATTCCTTAACGATAAGCAGGCTGTTTTACAATTTGTCCCTTTCGTACCCTCCTCTCTGTATGTGTTTATGATTGGATTTCACAATCCTGCTGAGTGTGTTTCAGCTCAGAGGCTTTTCCAAACACTTCCCTGAGTGTGCTGGAGTGTTCACACCTTGCTGACATCTGCCTGTCCCCTTCTGTGTCACACACCTCTCTGTGTGTGGAGTGCTGGAAGGCCTTGGCTCAGGTGTAGGTCGGGAAAAGTGCTTTGATGGTTTTCCTGCCTGGTTTTACTGCTACCTCGTAGTTATCGTGGGGGCAGGTGCTGGTTTTGGACAGGTCTAATCAGACATCTTAGCTTGGATGTGGCACTGGGCAAAGATATCTGGTCCTGGGTCTTGGCAGGGGCTGGAAAACTCATCACTCACAGCTTGCAGAGAGAACTGACTGTGCCTTGTCTCTCCTTTTCAGGTCCAGGCTGAGGTTCTCATCCAGTAAAATCACTCCAGTGCTGAGTGTGAGTGAAACTCAGGACAGGATCGTGTACTCCATCAGGGAGGCCAGCACTGTAAGTCCACATCCTTGCACCATCCCAGTCACTGCCCTCTTTGAGTGCTGCCTTGGAACAATCCATGTGCAGGAGGATTGTGGCTGCTGCAGCCTTGTTCCCATGTGCCAGGTGCCCTGGAAGTGTTGGCTACACCCAGGAGCAGACAAGGAGGCTGGGCAGGGGGATCCAGGGCTGTGTGGCACTAACACCACACCTTTTGTAGGTCTCTGGCACCCTGTCACTGGCTGCTATGGAATCCTTCATCCAGAAGCAGGAAAAGCTGCTGGAAGCAGTGCCCAGCAAAGCTCCAGAAGGTGAGGGAGGCAGAGAAGCCAAATTGGATACAGATGGGGTGGACACACCGGAGCAGGGAACACATCCGGACACGGACTCTGGTGAGCTCAGCCCTCTTACTGCTTTAATTTCTCTCCCTGGGGGCCACAACAGCTCCAGCATCAGGGTTTTCAGGCCCTATTCTTGCCCTTGATTGAAGGGGAAGGAAACTGAGTTTTTCCAGTCCTGCTTGGTGATGGCTCTGGGCTTTGTTGGAAGCAAATTGGGTCTTGGCTCGTCTTGGATCTTCACCTTTGTGGACTCAGCACAGTCACTGCACAAAGAAAGTTTTTAAGAATGCAGTGTTTAAACTGGCAGTGTTATAAAATCAAGCTCTTAGAAACTGAAAAATGGCCAAATTACAGTTTCTTGGTAGTCTCAAGTTAGCCTTGATATGTCCATGGACTATAAAAAGACCTTTTGAGATCAAGTTTGGATATATTTGCTGGGAGTAGTAAAAACAATGCCAGTTCAAGGAATGATGTTCCCTCTCTGATTCTAGATCCCTCCTCTGAAGCACAAGGGTGCCACAACTTCTCAGAACAGTTACAAGATTATCCTGAACATGAGCAAAAATATGTTCTCTAATCTTTTTCTTGGAATAGCTGAGCTGTATCAACTGGAACTTCCCAAAAATTTCTCTCCAGTGGTTCCAGTTGGGCGAGCTCTGACTGAAAGCACGTGGTTGTGACAGGATGAGTCTGGTGTTCTGAAACCCAGCCTGTGCTACCAGCTTTGCATGTAATCTTGGAACACATGGTTTGGGGAAGGCAGGGCTGGAACTGGAGGCCAGGGTTGTGCCTCAGGTTAGCTGAACTCTGAGGGAAATGGAACGTCAGTGATGGCAAATGCCTGTAGGTCTGGGATGCTTCAAACTGGGCTGGCAGCATGAGAGGAACAAATGTCTGGAGCAGCTGGATAAAAAGGCAGCCCGTGTCCCTGTCTGCTCATGGAGTGACTTCTGGGAAGAGGTTGGCCAGCAGCTTTCTGAGGAAGAGGACTTGGTTGCTCTGGGAATAAACAGAGCTTGCTGTGGATGCTCCCTGATGGGGGTTCTGGGGAAGCTGCACAGCCTGCTCCTGGTTCTGCACTAAGTCTCAGAGGGCAAAGCAAGTGAGGAGTAGCTTAGACATGGCCCAGAGCAAGAGGAGCCAAATGTCCTGTGTATTCCAAGGGAAATGGCCTGGAGTTAATTAGTCCTTCATTTGCAGCGGGGAGAGGAAGAGGGGAGGGGAAGGTGCAAAATCCCTTTTTCCTTTATTTTCAGCAGTAGATTGTAGGTGTAAATCCTGTCTGTAGGCAGAGTGGTTGGAGGATGAGGCATCAGGGAATCCAGATTAGGGAATGCTGCTGCACTGGATCTCCCCTGGCCCAGCTGGCAGTAGGCTCAGGTCAGGCTCAGCCTGTCCCAGGCAGGTTTGTGGCACATTAATGACCCTGTTCAGGACAGCACCTCAAGTGCTTTGGGGCCAAAAGTAACTCTCTGGCAAGCAGCAAGTGTTCACACTGAAGGCTTTGACGTCCTCCTGAGGATGGGAGGGAGGTTTTGCTGTCCCGGGTCCGTGTCAGCAGGAGTGTGGGCTTGTGTTTTAACTGATCCACGTGGTTTATCCAGCTGCGGTTTCTCCACCTTCCTGCCGAGACTGGGATCTGCCACACGATGGCAGCGTGCACCCACCGTCCGGAGCCTTGTGCCTGCAACACTCTGGGAAGAGGGGAAAGTGATGGAAAAGACCAGGAAAACAGTCCTCAGCAGTCTGCCTTTCTCTGTCTGCAGCGACTGCTTCCATTCTCACCTGTTTTGTTGCCATCCTGTGTTGAAGTGAGAAGCAGCAGCCACCTTGTGTTTGGTGTGGGGAGCTTGGGGCTGGCTGTGCTGCAGCAGGTCTTCTCTGTGTGGCTGGGGAGAAAAGAGGGACTTTGGGATGGTGCTTTTCACCAAGGTTTGTTCAGTTGGCTTCTTCATCTGACCCTCCTCTTCCTCCTGGCAGACTCCGAGACAGCTTTAGCTGACCTGGCCCTGGATGTGCTTCGCCTGGTGTTGGTGGATCACTGGAGCTGGCTGTGCACAGAGAACATCCAGAAGGTCTTCAACCTGCTTTTTGGGACCCTTGTTCAAAGGTGAGGCCTGGCAGTTCTGGGAGGGCACATTCCTTGGAGTCACAGTCTGAAATGGAGCTTGTGCTTCAGTGCAGGTAAAGGCTTTCTGGGCATCAAACAAACCTGTAAAGAAGGTGCTGTGTGTATGTAAAAGAGGCCTCTTGGAGATTTGCAGTGGGAGCTGTTTTCCCTCTGAGCAAGGATGCAAATGTAGCAGGCAGCCTCCTGTCCCTTAATAACAGGGAAGGGAAGGATCCAGCCCTGGGAATGGGAATCTTGCCCCATGAAAGGGTGACAGTGCCCAGCTCCTTGGCTCTCTGGGGAGGACTGGCCTCCTGGTCTCACTGCCCAGTGGCTCAGCTTGTTCTGTCTACAAAAGCAGAATAAACAAGCCCAGGGAACAGCAACTTGTCAAGAACAGCAGAGTGTGGCCTGCCAAGGCCTCTGCTCTCACTGCTGCAGCCCCTGCTCTGCCCTGGGCCAGCAGTGCCTGTGTCTGGGGCAGGGACCCACACATGGAGCGAGGACAGGCTTCCCTTCCAGCTGGGATGGACTTGCCAAGCTGTCCTGGGGCCAGTGCCTCTGGGTGGGAAGGCTCTAGGCCAAGACACACAAACAGAGCATTCCTGTTTTCTGGAGTAGGCTGGTGGCTATCACTAGCTGAGGATGTGGTTCTTTGGAGCACTTCCCTGAAGGACTTGGGCTTGGGAGAGTCTTGGAGCAGAGCTTTTCCTGCGCTGTTTCTTCTCCTGCAGGCATCCAAAGTTGGCATCAGAATGTGCAGGGCAGCACATTAGAACTGAGCTGGTAACTTAAACTGCCCTC
The DNA here is from genome assembly GCA_035222235.1 of Margarornis squamiger. Classification (NCBI taxonomy): domain Eukaryota; kingdom Metazoa; phylum Chordata; class Aves; order Passeriformes; family Furnariidae; genus Margarornis; species Margarornis squamiger. The sequence goes on along the minus strand of JAWWTY010000064.1, from coordinate 2,164,697 downwards.
AGGAGAGGTTGCCAAAGTGCTTTGAGGTCAGACATTGCTGCCTTCACTCCTGGGTCTGTTCCCTTGGGTGGCAGGAGGTGGGTGTTGCTCCCACCTCTCCCAAATGGGTTCTGCTCTCCTGGGGAATGAGCTGGACCCCAGTGCCTGTGTGTAAGCAGGGAGGCATGGGAGCTTCAGCAGGCACGTCATCACCTCCTAATAAGCTGTGTGCTGGTCACCCAGGGAGCCACACGTGGCCTTGGTATTTTCCACTAGAAAGCTGGATTACACACAGCACATGCCTGGCTCAGGAAGGTGCAGGAGCTCCAGGAGCTGTGCTGCTGGAGCAGAGTGAGGGCAGTGTGTTTGGAGCTGCTCTGCTTCCACGGGGCTGGGTGAACCCACTGCAGGCAGAGCTTTGCCTGGAGGTGATGAGGTGGCTTCTTGGTGTCACCATCAGGGCAAGGGGCAAATGCAGCCCTTTAAACAAAGCTTGATGAAATCCACGTGTTAGGGTTGGCTCTGCTCTTGTTCTGGGACAGTCAAGGGTCCACAGGTCTGGTGTGAAGGAGACAGGGAAGGGACTTGCACAGTGGGAACTGTTGTCAGGAGGATGGTGTTGCTCATGGATTGTGTGCCCATTGCTGCTGCCCACAGTTACCTCCCCAGTGGAGGAGAGTTGGGAGTGGGGGGCCTTCCTGCTGGCTTGCCAATGCACCCTGTCCTTGAGACTTGTCCTTCCTGACCCATGGTGGCCACTGCTGCAGGATTTCTCTAGTTCAGACCTGCCAGTCCAGTGTGGACTTGGTGGCATTTCTCTTCCATTTAAATATTTGCAACTTGATCACTGCTGGGCCAGCCCTGGCACTGCCATTGTGGCTGGCACTGTGTCTGGGGACCTTTACAGGTGGAGAAAACCCCAGAAGCTCTTCTGGGAGCATCTGCTATTCAAGGAATTGTTGCTCCTGCCTCTGAGAACAGGCAGATATGGGATAGCAGAGGGACATGCATCCACTGCTGGTCACAAACTAGGTGTGGCCATCATCCCTGCAAGGGGTGAGCTCCTTCCCTCTTCCTGGTAGTGGTGGAAAGGAGGTGCCCTGGCAGTGTTTTGAGTGTGAGGAAGGGGCATTGCTGCTGGATGCTCCTCTGCCTGTTTGTACTTGGTGAGTGGGTGCTGCTCCTGCTGCCTCCTTGCAGCTGCCAAATGATTCTGGTAGAAATACCCACAAACCAACAGAAAACAAACCAAGAACAAGCACCAGCTTCTCCTCAGAGCCAATCCCCCTCCCCCTTGAGGAGCTTCTCATGGTGACATCACTGTTAGTGAGTCTGGGACCTCCCTACCTCGTTCACAGAGCATCCCACCACGCTGCTGTCTCTCCTCTTTCCATAGCTGGGAGAGCTGGAGCCAGCACTCCCCCTCTGCCCTGGCTGTCCCTGGGATGGCAGTGGGAGAGGAAGGCTCCATGACCGAAAAAGGTATTGTTGAGTAAAGGCAGGCCGTGTGTGTGAGCCCAGAGCTGCCCAGCCCATTATGTAACAGCAGAGAGCCTTTTTTGGAGCCCAAAGGAGAGGTGGAGGGGCTTGGGAGCCTTTCTGGGAGTGGGAATGACCCTGGGGGCCCTGGATTGCTTCCAGCAGCCTCTCTGTGTGCTGGGGCTGTGCCTGTCAACAAACCCAGTGCCCCTCTCCCATCCCCTGTCCTGCTCTTGGGCTGGAAAGGCACATCTCCTCCCTTCCCCTGGCAGGCTGCAGCAGGAACCTGTTTGCAGAGGGGAGTACACGGGGCTATTCTGGGCTCTGGGGGCGTTTGGTGGAAGAGTCAAAAGCATTTGGACAATCTGGGTGCTTTTTAGAGCCTTGTGAGTCAAAGAGGTGTTAAAAATACACGGTGACCCCACAGCCTGCCCTCAGTCTGCCCCCACTGGCTCGGGGATCTGCCAGTGCCACGAGGAGCTGGGGACAGCCACGAGGTCACTGCTCCAGACAGGAGCCCAGCCCCAGCAGCGTGCCAGCATCCCAGGGATGGATCTGGGAGTGTTGGAGGTGCAGATCCAGGTCTGTAAGCTTTTCCTAGCTCCTTCCCAAGCAGCACAACAGAAAGCCATGGAGTGCTGAGTGGGGGAAGGTGCCTTGGCTCCCCCTGGCTGTCTGTGCCCTGAAACCCGAGCGGGGCTGCGGCGCAGAGTCCGTGCCGGGCTCGGAAGTGCCTGTCTCTGAGAGAGGAGCGTGTGGAACTACTCAGGCAGCTTTGATGGTGTCATGTTCCACTGACATGACCTAAAATAAATGCAAATCATCCCTGCCTTACCCAGGAGCTCAGCACTGCTTGGCTCTGCAGTTTGCTTTGGGTGATTCCAGTGCTGCTCCAGGCTTCGTTCCCTGTCTCCCCATCCCTCAGCAGAGTGGGTGGGTTTGGGCAGGGGATGTTCCAGTCCTTGGGAGCTGTAGATGGAGAGCCAGGGATGCTTTGAGACTGATTGCAGGTGACTGTGAGGCTTTTGAGAGCTGGTTCTTGCAAGTTCTTGCTGTCACCTTGGCTTTGGGGCTCTTTGGCCTGTCACTGTCAGCCCAGGTGTCACAGACACTTGTGCAACTGCTGCTGTAAGTCAAGAGGCTCTGCAGCTCCAGGGAGCTGCCTGCTGGGTGCTTTTTATCTGATTTTCTCCTCTCCTTCCTTGATGTCTGTGCCAGCAGAACTGGCACAAAGACCCTTGGCAGCCACCTTGATCCTCTTGACTTCAAAGTGCCACCGGCGCCTGACCCTCTTCAATGTCCCTGAGTCAACCTGTGTGCTTGGGCAGCACCTGTGGCATGGGAGTGCTGGGGGCACAGTGCCCATGGCAGGGAACTCTGCCCAGCCCTGGGGCCATGCAGGGGCCACCTCTGATAGCCAGACCTCATCTTGGTGCTGGGGTGAGGGCCAACCCAAAGCTGGGCTCTGCATGTCACCCAGCAGAGGTGGTGTCCTGGGGTGGGAGGTGGCATGTGGAAGCTGCCACTTTGCTCCCTGCGTTATCTTTAAAAAATAAAGTAAATCCAAGGATTGACTCGTGCTCTTCAGGTGCCAGGAGAAGCCAGGAAGGTTTATGCTAAAGCTGTGGCTTGTCCCACTTTCCTTTGGCTTTGGAGCAGTAGCTTCCCACTCCAGCCTCGGGCAGGACCTCAGAGTTTTGCTGGCAGAAACAAGTAGCCAAAACTGCAATATCAGTGCAGCTGGAATGGCTAAATCCACTCCTTCTTCTGGTTGTTACCTGGGGGAGTGGATTTGGGCACGTTTGGGAAGGACCTTGGTGACTGCACATGGAGGGGCTGTGCCAGCAGGCCCAGGTTTGTGGCAGCAAAGTCCTTGTCCCTGAAAACCAAGGCTAAAAAGCAGCCCCAGAGCTGGTAAATAGGGGAGCCAACCTCATGGCATCTTCATCTTCCCATCTAGATTTGGCTCTGTGGGTTGTAAGGAGCAGCAGGAATCACAGGCCTGTGGTATGTGAGGAAAAGGGATTTCAGGACTCCGTGTCTTCATGTGTGTATGTAAAGTAAATACAAATCAGCTTGGAAAGGGGCCTCGATTCAGTTGTCTCCAAGCACCTGGAAATTTTGGATGTGGCTTTGAATCTCTGTCCCAAACAAAATTTTTTTTCCCCTCTTCTAGAAGCAGGATTCTTCCAAAAACAGCCACTAGACTGAAGCAAGCACTCTGTGCTTTGATAACAATTGCAACATTATTTTAACTCGGATTCTGTTTCAACAGTTGCATGTGCCAGCTTTTTTTCTAGATTTAAAAAACCACAACGAGTTCCTATTTCAGACAGAACAGGGAAGAAGAGGATGCAGAGGAATTCATGTGGCCCTGTTGGGGTTAGTTTGCCCTGGTTTTTGAAGGGTTAATAGTGGCTTTGTGTATTTTCATTGTGAAGTGGGCTAATGAAGCAATTGCTCTGAGCAGGGCCTGGCTGAGACAGCCTGGCCTCTCCCTGGGGCACCACTGAGAGCTTAATTGGCTCAATAAAGCCTTGATGAAGATGTTATCAAAAGCCAGGATGTTTTGTGAAAAATCAAGGAGCTTTGGGGATGATTTTTTTGAACCACAAACTTTTTCCCCTCCCCTCCTCTGAGCCCCAAGGCATCACAAGTTGGGAAAAGCAAAACCAGAGCAGTTTGGGTGAAGACACTGGGAGTCCTGTGTGTTTCCATGATTTCTTTTTGCAGCAGGTGTGTTTTGAGGGAGCAGCACAACAAATGGCAGGGAAATGCCAGCACTGAGGTGTGGTTTCATCCCTGCAGGGGTGAATGATTCCTTAGAGTGGGGAATGATGTGGGTTTTCACCTCTCTGCCCCACAGGAAGGTGTCCTGCACACCCACATCTCTTCTGCAGGGAGGAAAATCAAGCAGGCTTTGCTCAGAAAGGTTTTGCAAAGCATTGAAATGTTGTTTCTCTTGAGTCAAGGATTTTTTGATGGCTTATTTTGAGGGACAAATATATTCTGTTATTTGGTCTGGTGATTTAAGCACCAGCCTTTCTTGATTTTAGAAAGAGTCATGTTTGATTGTCTTGTGTTTTCCAAAGGTTGGCTTTTTCTTCAGTCCCTTTCCCTGCCTTGGTCCCACAGGCCTTTTTGGAGCTCCTGGATAGCCATGCTGTGTTCCTCAGGGAAAAGGAGACCTTCTTCTGGGGTGGAAAGTAACCAGTGTTGAGCAGAACTTGCTACTCAAGTATATTTATGGAGCTGCTTGTATTTATACAGCTAAAACAGGGAGGCTTTCTCATCTTTGTCTTCTTCCTAATGTGGCATTCATATCCTTAAAATCCCCAGTTTTGGGGAAATCACCATTGCTGTAGCTTCAGGTTTTAATTAGAATCAGCAAATTTGAGCTGCCTGTTCCTCAAGCTCAAGTTCCTCAAGCTCAAGTTCCTCAAGCAAGCTCAAGTTCCTCAGCTCAATTCTTATCCTCACCTTGATAGACAAGAAGAGCAGAGTTTGACCAGCTCCTGGTAAATTTGGAGAGCCCTGTATGTCTTTGGCCATTCCTGGTCCATCTTTATTTTCCACACTAAGCCAATCCAACCTGTCCAGCCTTGGGCAGATGAACTCTCTGGACAGTCCACTTGAGTGCATCCAGCCTGGTAAAACCAAGCCCAAATGCTGTGTCTTGCCTGTCCTGACTCCCAGCCTGCCTTTGCCTCCTTCTCAGCAGCTTCAAGGTGCTCAAGGAAGGCCCAGGTATGTCCCCCCCAGGCCTTGTATTTCATTCCTAGGGTGTTCCAGTCTTAATGGATGCCTTCAGCTGACCTTGGAGTTCCAGCTTAAGCCACAGCATTAATTTGGCTCTTTTTTAGCAGCCTTTTCATTCCTCCAGCAGTAGCTGTTTCCAACAGAGGTCCCTTACAGCATGGGCAAGTTATGCACCTCCAGATTATCTTCCAGGACTCCATAGCCTTTGGAATCTGTCTCTTTGCATTGGGCATTATCAAAGCATTCAGATGTCTGAGCCCAGGAGGTCACTGCATCTATTTGTGGTCTCAGCTGAAGTGTAAGGAGATGGTTCGGTGATAGGTTTGTTTTTCCTTTCTTTCTTATTAAGGCTATTTTCTTCATGAAATAGCAGAATGGAAATAGCAACCCATCAGCCATCCAAAAATAAAAAAAAAGATAGGTCTATTTGTGTTTCTTGGTGGATTTATTTCTACCTGGGAGCAGCCTGTGTGTGATTTCAGTGTGGCACATGGATCTCGAATGCTTGGGCCTTTAATAGCTCAAAAAATCATCTGTGACCTCCTGGCAAAGGTCAGCTTTGAACCAGCAGATCTTTGGAGTTCCTGAGCTGTTAATCCCCAAGGCTGCCTGGTGGAAAGATCAACTTGCCATATTTTTGGGGCTTTACTCAGGTGGGAATTCTCCATAACATTGGTGTGACCCTCCCTGAGCTGCAACAACAGAGGTGGGAGTTGAGGTGGGATTCTTGGAGTGTGCAGGGCCAGGAGTTGGACTCGATGATCCTTGTGGATCCCTTCCAATTCCATGATTGTAGGAGTTGGTTTGCTCCTCACAGTTGCAGTGCTGCTGGTGCTGCCTCTGTGTGTGTTGTGCAGATGGAGTGTGATCCCCCCAAAATGGGGGGTGGGGGTGGTGACTTTAACACGTCCAGGTTGAGAGGAGGTTGGAAAATCCTTTGTGGCAGGTTTGGATATTTTGAAGCATCTGAGAGCATCAGCTGCTCTCCCAGGGAGGATTTAGATGGACCAGTCTGGACAGTTCTCTTCCCAGTGCCTTTGGAATGAATCCAACACTGAAAGACTGGCAAAAGACAACCCAGAGCAGAGTTGCTTTGGTCTTTGTTCCATTTGCACCCAGCTTTGGTTTCTCCTTTCTTGTCCCTGTTTAATTCTTTCTTTTTTTGGGTACTTTGTGCCTTTGGGTGCTTCTCCAACTGCCAGAGCACTCTGTGATGGGGCAAGTTGGCCTCTTCCCAGGAGCTGTGGCACGTCTTGGTGCAAGATGCATGGAGCCATTCCCACATCCTGCCCTTTGCTTCCCAGAGTGGAAGGCAGGGAGCTGCCAGGCCAAGGAAGAAGCTCCATGAGTGCAGTTGCACAACTGTGGGATCCAGGACCTGTGAGCACTTGCCTGATCACAGAATGTGCAGGTATGATCAGATTTGTAGGAGTTGCTTCGTGCCTAATAGTGGTGTTTTGATGGAAGTAAATAGGCTGGAAAGGGGAGCATTTCTCAACTTGCCCTTGAGCTGGCTGGGAACATGTGCTGTCTTTAGGTTCAGCTTTCTCTCTGCCCACTATTGGATTTTTTTGCTGGTTTAGGAATGTTTCTAAGGAAAAGAAGTTTGTTCTTTGCCTTCTGCAACCTTTTAAAGGCTGGAAAGTGGCTTTTGCTGTAATGAGGTTCAAGTCAATGTTCAATCTGCCCTCCTTGGTGCAGGTTGGGTATTTGCAGCTCTGTCCCCAAGGCTCTGAACTTCTGCTGCTTGTCACATGTTTTCTCAGCCAGGAAAGCAGGTTGTGTAGGAAAACATGTTAATGAAAAACCATGTTAATGAAAGCTCTTGCCCCTGGAGAAGTCAGAGTTTAACACTTTCATTTGGTTGGGAATGGCTGGGGGGTTTAACGTGGTCCAGAGTGTTGAAATCTGCTGATGGCTGGAGATTAAAACAATTTAAATTGTATTTCCAACCTGGCCTTTCCCAGGCAGGGCTGGGCTGGGACACTTTGTCCTCTAAGAGAGGTGGAAGCTTTGGATCTCTGGCATTATCCTGTAGCAACATCAGTGTGTGGGGTCCCTGCTGAGGCTGAGCCTAAAGCATCCTCGTGTCTTCTCATTACTGGGATCGCTGGGATCATCACCCATGCTCCAGTAAGCCCTTACTCTGAGAACCCCAGGCCTTCCAAGGCTCCTTTCCAGGATTTTAGCAGACATTTCCTGGGTGTTCATCCCTCAACCCTTACAGCTTGGCCCCTCATTTCCTGCTCACCACGGGAATGGGATAATAAGCGGGATAAGTTCCGTTCCAGCCCCCGTGACAACAACCACCTCCTTCCTTTGCCCTGCTCACCTTTGGGTGCTGCTATTCCCGACTGCCCACTCTCATTGTCCCAAGGAAAGGCACCCTTGGCCCCAGTGCCTCTCCTGGGAAGAATGCAGACAGTCTGGCAGAGTGCAGGTTAAATAAAGTTTGCCTTGGCAGGCCCGTGCTCTTGGATGGCCCGTGCTCTGCCGGGGCGTAGTGGTGACGGAATTGCAAGCACGAACACCAGCTGCCAAGAGGAATGGCTCTCCTGGCCCTGCTGGCTCACTCCTGTCCTCTGGGAATCTTGGAAGTACTGGAAGGATCACAAGCCTTTTCCCTACCCCAGGGCCGTGCCGGCATTCCCGACTTTCCTCCGGAGCCTCCCGCCTATGAGGGCCCTCACCCCAAGAGCTGCTCAAGCAGGGGCCCGTCCTCTATGGCATCAGGGATTCATCCATGGCCTCTCCTAATTCCAGGGGGATTCCCTGTTTCCAGGGGGAAACATTTGGGGCAGTGGCAGGTTCTGACTGACAGCTCTGCCTTTTGCTGTTACACGGGAAGGGATTTCACGTCCAGGAAAGAGGAGCCATGTGGTTGGTTTAGAAACATTGCCAGCACTTGGGTGGTGGGGACACGTCCCAGTGCAGCTGCAAAAGCCTCCCAAGGCCTTTTGTGGAGCAGCATTTTGGGATCTGCAGGTTGTTACTGGATGAAGGGCACAGTCCTGACCCAGCAGGAGGGTCCACCAGCAATTCTGTTGGATTTTGGATGGGAACAAAGAAGTTCTTCCCTGGGAAGGTGAGCAGGCCCTGGCACAGGTTGCCCAGAGAAGCTGTGGCTGCCCTATCCCTGGGAGTGTCCAAGGCCAGGTTGGGCTTGGAGCAACCTGGGCTAGTGGAAGGTGTTAGGAAGGGGTGGAACAAGGTGGCCTTTAAGGCCCCAAAACCAAACCATTCTATGATTCTGTTATTCCTTTGCTACGAATGGAAGGAGCAGGAGTGAAGAGCAGGGAAGCAGAGGGACAAAAGGAGGGCAAAGCAGCAAGATGTTCATTCCTTGCCACCCTTGGAATGTGTGTTTTGGTCTCCAGGCAAGACATCCTTGGCTGTCTTGGTGGCAGAGGGACTGATGAGAGGAGCAGTGGCTGCCAGGACATGCTCATGTCCTTCCTGGGGGTTGTTTTTAGTTAAACACCAGTTTGCCCAGTTCTGTCTTGGCTTGTGCATGGAGATAACTGGGGAGCTTCAGGCCACTTGTATCCCTTAGCTGTGCTTCATTTAGGGACCAGTGATTCACTTGGATTCCTGGGATTAGCAGGGTGATGGAGCTTTTCCTCTGTGACTTTACACCTGTTTGTCCATAACACAGGGATCATCTCCTGCTTCTGGTGCCTGGGAAACTCAGCTCATTAATACTTACCAAAATATTTGCTGTGCAGACATGAAAACTGCACATTAACAAACCCAGCAAGCTGATTTTACCCCTCCAGGGCCCCGATGGGCAGAAATAGCCTGACTTGGTCCCAGGCCAGACTTTCCCTGACCTTTCTGTGTCTCCCTGTGTCCCACAGGTGGCTGGAAGTGCAGATGTTTAACCTGACCTGCACCCAGCGTTGGGTGCAGTACCTCCAGTTGCTCCAGGAATCCATCTGGCCCGGAGGAGTTTTGCCAGCAGTGCCTAAACCCCCCAGGACAGAGGAACAGAAGAAGGCAACAGCAGAGCAGGCACTGCAGAGCCTGATGGGGATCTTGCCTAGTAAGTGTATCCCAAGAACTTGCCCTTGGGAAAGGAAAGTGGCTGGAAAACCCTCCAGGGCACTGGAATCTCTGTAAACACAAAGGTGGAGTTTGCTCATGCCAAGGCACTGGGAAAAGGTTTGAACCCTTGAGGCTTGAATGGTTTCCTGCAAGCAAAAAGCAGTTTCCCAGTTCTGGATGGTTTTTGTAAGGATTTGGGGAGCAGCACAGCTCAGAGAGGAAGGATGTGTGTCCTGGTGATTGCCAGGTGGGGACTGGCCACAATTCCATGCTTAGAGTGGTGATGCAGTTCCTGCTGAGCCTCCTCACCCAAGGCAGGGCTCAGGAAATCCACACTGTGCTCCCCCTGCTGCCAAAGGCTCCCATGGCACAGAGCAGTCACCAGGCCAAGCCTGTGGCTTTTCCACTGGACTGAAATCCCCAGCCCAGCTGCACTGGATTTCCCTCTCTTGAAGTTTGACATGGGGACCTTTGGCATTAAAGCAGCTGCTGCCTAATCCTTGTGAGTGCAGGCTGAACTTTTAACTCCTTGCTGTGGTTTAAGGGGCCCTCCCTGTCCTTTGGGAGTCAGAAAGCACTGCCAGGCTGTGCCCTTCCAGCATGGAACCCTTTCCTGTCCCTCTGTCCTGTCCCTGGCTGCTCCCTGTCAGGGTGATGTTGGGCATGAGATGCCTCAGGCTCAGGGCACTGTCACAAGGTGTGATTCAGCACCCAGCCAGGAGAAGAGTGACCCCTGGAAATGTGCAGGTCCTAAAGCTTTGTCTCTTTACAGATGTGATCCAAGAAATCCTCGGGCCCAGTAAGTGTCGGATGAGCTGGAAGCTGGTGCTGGAATCCCTGAGCCAGCCTGTGATAAACAAGTATGTGGATTTTAGTCTTTACCCTACTGGGGCCTGTGAGCTGTGCTCAGGGCTTTGCCATGCAATTCCTGCTTCCAGCTGCTTGCCATGGAGCTTATCCAGCTTATTATCCCAGACTTGCAGTATTAGAGGGCATCTGGCTTGTTTGTGATGAGGGTGCTTGTCCAGGACCTCAGCCTGAGCCATGTTAATGATGTTGTTGGGCCTGCTTCTTTAGGGAATGTCAGGGAAGTAACAAATCCTGGGTTAGGTTGGTTTTGGAGGAGCTGCAGATCCATGGAGGGGGGGTTTTTGTCTGTGCCCTTGCTGGTAAGCAAGGGTTTGATCATGGACTGTGGAGAAATGAGGGTCAGACTGGACATCAGGAGGAATTTCTCCACTGGAAGGTTGTTAAAACATTGGAAGGGGCTGCCCAGGGACGTGCTGGAGTCCCCATTCCTGGCTCAGGAGATGACTGGATGTGGCACTCAGTGCTCCAGGTGGTGTTCACTCAAAGGTTGGACTGGATGATCCCAGAGGTCTTTTCCAGCCTCAGTGATCCTGTGAAACACATGTGCTACCTCTCTCCAGGAGGTGCATTTGTGTTTTCTGTGCTGCTCAGCAGCTTCAGCACCCTCTGGTTTGGGGCAGGTGGGATAAAAGCTGAACCATCCCTTAGAATGTTTCTTCCAGGGTCTGAGATCATTCCTTTTCCCCCTTCCTCGTGTGAGCTTTGCCTCCTGTGCCCTGACCAGCCTAAGCTTTGTGTTCTCTCCCTTTCAGGCACCTGGTTTTCTGCCTCTTGGACATTCTGCTGGAGTTCCTGGTCCTGAAGGACTCAAATGAGGAGCCTGAAGCTGCAGCTGCTGCACCATCTGCCTGTGGTGGGCAAAAAGCACTTTAGGCAGGGCTGGTGGAGCCAGCAGAGTGGAGGAGAGAAGCAGCCACAGGCATGGGATGATTTGATTTTCAGTGTTTACTGAACATGTCTGGAAGCTTCTTGTAAAGAATTTTTCCAGCCAGGGCTAGATGAAGCTGGTTCCAGGCTGCTCTCTTCTGGCTGGGTGGTGGATTAAACCTGGTGTCAGGGGCTGAAGTCCTGCTGTGCATCTGTTCCACTGCTGACCTGATGGAGAGCCTGGAATGAAGATGCCTGAGCAGCTGGAGAAGGATATTCAGGCTGCTCACAAAGCCTGTGGCCTTGCCCCATGTTTCTGAACATCTCTGGCAGGTGAAGGCAGAGGGAATACATAAGATTTGCTTTGTGGCCTCGGGCTCCACCTGGCACTGGCCCAGAGAGACTTGATGTGATGGGATCTTGTTGGTAAATGTTCCTTCAGGAAGGTGAAGGGATAGGAAATGCTGTCCCTGCTCTCCAAGTGCCAGAAGGGAGGTGGGGAGGGAATGGAGTGTGGAGATGTGGGGATGGTCCTGGAGTGCAGGAATCAAAGCTGCAGTCCTGCCTTAGGGCAAAGATCTGCTGCCTCCCACTGCCACTCTGACATGGATCCTCCAGGATGCAGGTGGACTGTGATCCTGGGAAGGAGAACTCTCCTCAGGCTAAGGAGGAATGGCAGCTTGGCTGGACTGTAGCATCCCCTTGTGTTGTGCTTTCTGAGTCACCTTTTAGTCCCTGGCACTGTCAGCTGCAAGGCACAGGAGAAAAGGAGCTGGCCCACGGGTGACACAGCAAGGAAATCAGCTCCCACACTAAAGTGCTTGGCGTGGGAAGCTCTGGAAGAGGAGGGAACACCTTGGAGCCCCGGGGGGAATATTGGATGTGTGGCATGGAGAGCCAGTGAGGCAGATCACAGCCAAGGGGCTGAGCTCTGGTGGTGAGTCTGTGTCACCTGCTGTGGGTTGCTGTGCAGTGACTCTGTGCAGAGGGCTCTGGGAAGCTTGTCAGGTCACCATGTCCCACCTGGCACAGGAGGGACCCGCATTTGGCAGCTGCTTCTCCAGGTTGCCCAAGGCTTGAGTGGTCTGTGAGCCAATGGTGCTCAGGTCTCAGCACAGAGGGACAGTCATGCAGGCTCACAGCTCCTGTGTGTCACTGTACCAAATGGGGCATTTCATCCCCTGGAATCATCCCAGGTGGGCAGAGACTGCCTGCTGCTCCTTGGAGCTGGCTCCTCTGTGGCATGTTTGTAGGGAGGGCAGTGGCATTCCAACACTCCTGCTCTGCTCTTCCCAGAGGAGCTCCTTAAGAATGGCCCCACAGCAGTGGGAGCTGCTTCCTGCTTCTGTGTGTTGTGTGAAAATGCAGGGAGGGATTGGCTTGCTGCCAGCCAATGTATTTTTGGGGAGCTCTAAGGACATGCCAAGATCAGGCAGAATCCAATAGAGCAAAGCACTTTTGCATCACTTTATCAGAGCCATTTCCCAGCAGTGACACTTTGGAGATGGTACTTTGGCCACCTGCTTGGAAAAGCAGGGAGGTGTGAAGTGCATTAGGCAAAGAGTTGGAGAAGGCTTTGGGATAATCCCAAAGCAGCAAATTGGGAAGGAGGGCTCCCATATATCCTTAAATACCTGCTTGGGGAGCAGCTGCTTCACCCTGTCTTTCACTGCCAGGCTCCTGTTTCCCTTCTTTTTTCCTGCTGCTTCCAATTACTGCCCCAGCTGTCAGGAGTGGGAGCAGGAGCCATGGGCCAGGGATGATGCAGCAGAGCCCTGTGGTGCTTGGTGCCTTCCCAGATGCTCTCAGTGTGCTTGTTTGCTCTTGCTTCCTAATTAATTGTGTGCTTTGCAGCTCCAGGACCCTGATCTGTCATTGATTAGGGATAATATTAAGGATGAAATTAAGGACTGTAAATGATGCACTGCCAGCTCCGGGTCGGGGCAAAAGTCTAGCACGGTCCTTTCACACACTGGAAGGAGGAGCTGGTGCTTTTCCTTTGCCAGGAAGCCCAAGTTCTCCCTGCTGTTAAACCTCATCTCTGCAATTATACAAATGACTGAATATTCAGGAAACAATTAGTGGGTACTGCCAGTTTGGGAGCTGGGGCTGAGCTGGGATGGTGAGCTGAGGTTGCACCAGCAGCAACATCCCCCTCTGTGTTTCTGTGCATGGGAGCAGCTGGGGCAGAGGGAGATGAACAAGATTTCCTTCCATGCACTCCTAAGTCAGTGTTGGAGTTGGGAACAGCCCCCAGGAGTTTGGATTGTGAGATCTTGGTTTTAATCTCCAGAACCCCCTCTCTTGTCTCATTCAGGCTGAGCCCTTTCTCATGCTCTCACTGGCTGGGCTTCAACCTCCCATCCCCTCCTTGGTGTGGTCTCCCAGCTGAGGTGGAGCTGCCCAGGAGCAAATAGCCCCTCTCTGGGTCTTGTTGTTAAGGAGTAAAAAATCCAATAAAGAGCTCAGCTTTTTTCTCCTGCCAGTTCTCTGCCTCACTGTAATTTTGGGATTAAATTGAGCACAACGATGGCAAAGGCAAACTTCTGCATTCAGGTGGGCTGGAAGTTTATTTGCATTGGACTAAGACTAGAAAAACTGCTTTGGTAAAACAAACAAGGTTGACAAAATAACTTTAGCTCGTTCTGTGTGTGTCATATTCCCAGCAAGCTCCCTTTTTCTGCAGGAATTTATAGAAGGAATGTGCAGAAGGCTCCAGCCACCTCTTGCTGGAGGGAGGGTGGGGAGAGCAGCCAGGTTTGATTTAATAAAGAGTTGCAGCCTTGTGTCATGTTAGATACAGAGCAGTACATGCTTCAGCTGAGGGCTCAGCAATCCAGGTCCCTCCTGATGTGTGTGTGATCCTTTTCCACCCCACCCCTTGCTGGGTTTGTGGCACTGAGGAAAGTACTTCTTTCTTTCCCCCTGCCTCAGTTTCTCCCTGGTTGTTGACTGGAAGCTCCTTGGAAGCAGGAGCTGCTCATGAGGGCAACACAACAGAGCTCCAGGACACCACTCTAAGCTAAACATCCCTGTGTAGAGACACAACTTGGTTGTTAATTTTGTTTTTAGGAGGACAAAGTCCCACCATGCACTGACTCCCCGTTGTATTTCCTGTATTCAGCCCTTTGTATCAGCTCTTTGTGGTGCTGCTCTTGGAGCCTGTGTAGAATTGTCTCAACAAGCTGTTTTGTTGTTGAATGGGGAGCAAACCTCACTTGTGTGCAATAAAACTTGATTTCAAACTTATTTCTGTGTCTTCTGAGGTTAAAATTTGCCTTTGATCAGCAACTGTCTCTAAGGCGGCCCTTGAGAAGACAAGTGGAGAGGCCAGAAAGGCCAGAGGTGGGGACAGGCACCTCCCAGGTGTCACAAAATGCATGGCAGGTGACAGTGGCTGTGGGACAGTGGTTTTCCTTCCTAGCTCAGACATGGGAAAGTCCATAATCCTTAACAGCTTCCTCAGGGATCAGGACAGTTCCCCACCTCTGGAAAGGTGGGAAACTTTGTCCCTGCCACACAAACTCCTTGCTTTGGCCTTTGCAGGGACTGTGGAACCTGGAAGACAGGGAAGGACTCCCAGAGGAGCAGGGATTGTGCAGAGCCATCCCCACAGCCCTGGGGCACTGCGGCTTAGGAAGTTCCCCTTGGAGCAGGAAAGCTGGTAAGCCCTAAGGAACTAGGGAATGTCTGAAAAGGAGAAATTCCACGTGAAATGTGAAATATTATGTGGAAGGAAGAAAAACCTGATCCAGTGAATGGTTGGGTCATGTATTATTGTGGATTAGCTGTGCCACGGAAGGATCCTGTGCTCCCCCCATTCCCTGCAAGCATTTGAACAGCACATGATGTGGGGAAGCCAAGTTCCCTGGGATAATATCCACCCCGGGGTGGATTGGGCCACTTCCAGTGTCAACAGCCAGAGGATTAAACATTTATCTCATCAGGACAAGGGATAATTAATACCAGATCGAACTGGGGGCTGACTCTGAGACTGAGTTTTAGGACTGAGAGGATGTTCCTGTGTCCTGCAAGGTGCAGGGATGGCCTTGGAGATCCACAGCTGCTGGGGTGGCATCAGGCTGCCCAAATGGAGCTGGAGCTCTCAAGGTGGGCACGAGGGATGAAATCCTGTCAGGAAGCCTGTCCCTTCCAGCCAGAAGTCAGAAGAATGGAATCAGGGTGCTGTGATTTGCCATCATCTGGGCTGAAATGTAAAATCCAGGTTTTGGCACTCGTGGCTTTGTTGCAATAAATTAATACCATTATCCTGGCCACAGTCCAGGTCAGGTAATTATACTCTTCCTACCTTAATGCCACTCCAGCCCCTGTCTCTGCTGGATGTGCTGCACTAATTCCTGTCTGGAACTTGCTTTTTATGTTACAAAGTCTTTCCTTTTGTCCCTCTGAGCAGAACTTGTGCACAGAGACCTGCCTTAGGCATGTGACTGTGCCTGGGGTTGTCCTGGAAGCCTGGGAAGATGGATCCTGGAAGATGGATCACAGCAAAGCTGAGAGAACGTGCTCCAGTGCTGTGGCTCCTGCAGAGCTGCTTCTCTCCTCTCCCTTAGGCTGGGGAGTGTGTCCATGGGAGAGGCTCTGCACTCATGGTTTTCCAAAGGGTTTTGAAGACTACACTGGGAAAACCCTCTTGTCTTCGAGAAGAATATCATTATATTATTCACAAGAAGGTTGGCCATGTCCAAACCTCGCTAATCTGGCCAAGCAGTCCCTGGTTTGAGGTCACCCAGCCCTGGGAATCCCCAATCCTGCAATGCCCAAGCTGGTTTCCTTGTTGGAACACAGCTGCTTGTCCACCTTGGTGCCTCCTTGGCCTTCACGTCTCCTGCAATTGATGCATTGAGGGGTTTTTTTTTAATTCTTTCCTCTTGAAAAGCATTTCAAGCCTCCTTTCCTTCCCCTTTCAGTCCTGCTCTCCCAGACCCTCCAAGGGGTGAAAAGGCTGCTCAAGCAGCACTTGAGGAGAGTGTCCCCCAACCCCACGTCCTTCCTTCCTTTTCCCAGAGCCCTCCACTCTTCCCTGGCCCTCGAGGACCAGGGGGGGTTGAGGTTCAACAGGGCTGAGGATCAAAGCCACCAGGCCACTGCTTCAAACCACAAGTGGCCACCAGCTCCTCTGGGAGCCTCATTAACCTTCTGCTTCCCCCTCCTTCCTCCTCCTCCTCCTCCTGCTCCTTTGGTGCTGCAAATCCACAAAGCCAAACCCGCTGGGCTGCCCTGCCTGGGGCAGCCTCAAGAGTGAGTGCTCAGGGTGAAAAAGGCAAGCAAGAGCCACTGGCCACATTTCCCCTGCCCTCCACATTGCTGGCTCTTTAAAGCACGATGCTCTTCAGGGCTGAGCTCTTTAACTTTCTCCCTTCCTCCCCTTCCAGGCTCTTTCTGCCCTTGTTCTGTTCCTTCCGTTCCCTTTTTGTCCTGTGAGAACGAGGCTTTTAATCCGCTTGTACTGCAGATTAAAGCTGTTACAGCCTCCCCAAGTGGCATTTTCTCAGAGAGGCTTCACAGCCAGAGCTTTATGAGAGCTCCCTGTCTGTCTGCTCCTGCCTTTCTTCTCCCCACCCCAACCTCCAGCCCTGACCTTTCCCTGGAGAGGGAAAAGCTGTGGAGTGCAATCCCATGGAGGCAGAGCCTGGGCTCAGCAGGGCTCGGGGGGCAGGAAATTAAGACCCATGGAAATTAAGAAGTAAATAAAGAGGGGAAGCAAAAGACGGTGGGAATTAAGAGAGAGAACCAAAGCATGTTTGGAAACCAAGTGCTGGGCTTGGGGCTGAGTTTTGTGAGTGGGCCTGTCTTTATGAGGAGCTAAAGCTTAAACTCAGCTCCAGTACTTACCTGGGGCATCTTACAGGAAGGATGGAGAGGGGCTCTAGGGAAAGGATGGGGGGATGGCCTTAAGCTGAAGGAGGGGAGGTTTAGATGGGATATTGCGATGGAATTCTTCCCTGGGAGGGTGGGCAGGCCCTGGCACAGGTTGGGCAGAGAAGCTGTGGCTGCCCCATCCCTGATATGTCCAAGGCCAGGTTGGATGGGGCTTGGAGCACCCTGGGCTAGTGGAAGGTGGCCCTGCCCATGGCATGGGGTGGAACAAGATGATCTTTAAGGCCCCTTCCAACCCAAACCATTGTGGGATTCTACAAGAAGTTTTTCCATACTTTTGGACCACAACAAGACTGCTCTCCCATCCCAACTCCTGGCACTTGTGCTGTCCCATCCCAGCTCATGGCATTTGTGCCCTCCCCTCCTGTGTCTGAGAGATCACAAAGGCTTCTGGGGGCAACACCAAGACTGCTTTCAAAGCAGCTAATAAAAGTGCAACTGGCCCCTTTTGGGAACTCATTTCAGGGGCAAAAGTTCCCCTGGCAGCTGATAATGAAATCAAACCAGGAGCCTGCCCCTGGACGTGTGAACCACGGCCATGTCGAATCCATGTGAATCCTCCTCCAGGAAAGCCCCAGCTCTGTAATTACTGCCTCTCTAGCAGGCAGCCTTTTCTTTCTCTCTGTGTGGGCCCTCTGCCCCCTCCCCTCCTTCCATCAGCAGAGGATATCTGTAATGAAAATCCCCGGGCAGGAGCAGAGAACAAAGCAGGGGCGCTGGGTGGGGGGATTGGAAGCGCTGGGCTCCCACCTCAGCCCACTCAGGACTCTGCTGGGAGAGCAGGGTGGGCTGGGGAGGCTCTCATTGACCTTCCCGAGCAGGGAGGGTGGAAGGCACGCCATGCCCCGTTCCTTGGCTACCCCAGGCATGGGGGGACAGTCTCCCCAGCAACTCTAATGGGTTTGTGCAGCGTCCCCTCTCATGTGAGGGAGAGATGTCACCGCCGGGGGTGGCAGCTCGCAGCCACGGCCACGCTGGTGAGCACATATCCTGCATGAACCTTCTGGTTGCTGGGGTGAAAGGGCCTCTTCATCTCCACGGGGAGAGGCAGATGAATCCCTGCCTCAAACAAGGGACCTGCTTTTTTTTGGGGGTGGGTTTTTTCACCCCCTCCTCTTCCCTGGCCGGTTCAAGGGCTCTTTATTATGTGTTTTAATTCTCAGCAATAAGGCTGCAGAAATGGGGAAGGGGGGCAAAAGCCCTCGCAGTGGGGAAAGGCCCCAGCCAGCAGTGTGTGAAAAGAGAAGGCAGAGAGGGGATTAAAAATGTCAACTTCATGGGAAGTGCTTGATATTTAATAGCTTCACTTTTGATGGCTGCGAGGTGGTGACGGGCATGTGAGGGCAGCTGTGAGCTGTGTCTCCTGCAGAAATCCACTGGAATTCCACCAGAAGGACTGGAATTCCCCTTACCTGGCCTGGGGGAAGGTGTCCCTACCCACGGCAGAGGGTGGAACGAGATGATCCTTAAGGTCCCTTGAGACCCAAGCCATTGTGGGGTTGTCTAAGTGATGCCATTCCCGGGTGCCTCAGGAGCTCTTGGGGTACAGGATGGGGAAAAAGAGCCCGTGGAAGATGAGCTGGGGGTAATTAAGATTAGATTATGGGGTTGGGGGGCTCATCCTCTGCATGTGTGACTGGCAGGACAGAGGATGCCATCCTGCAGAGGATGCAGGACAGGTGGATGCCATCCTGCAGAGGATGCAGGACAGAGGATGCCATCCTGCAGAAGATGCAGGACAGAGGATGCCATCCTGCAGAGGATGCAGGACAGGTGGATGCCATCCTGCAGAGGATGCAGGACAGAGGATGCCATCCTGCAGAGGATGCAGGATAGGTGGATGCCATCCTCCAGAGGATGCAGGACAGGTGGCATGGCTGCCAGGGAGTGCCCTCCATCTGATGGCACTCATGAGGTGTTTATTGCAAAAACTGCTCCTCATTCCCCAGTTTTCTCCTGTTTGCAGCCCCTTTCAGAGCAGCAGCTTTGGGTGATGTCCTCTCCTCTGCCTCCTGGACAGTCGGGATTTCAGTGCGACAGGAAGAAGAAGTTGGTGTTGGAACAACTGAGTAACTCTGAGAGGATGGAGGTCATTCCTTGTTGCTCCTTTCATGACCAAGTGATGGAGATGGAGTGCCCAGAGCTCTCCTGGCATGTGAGGAGCCTTCCCAGGGCTGCACTTCATCACCATGTCAAAAGCCAAGGCTGCTCTGGGCTCCTGACACTCCATCAGGCTCTGTGAATTTTCCTTTTATCCGTGCAAGGGAATCCCAATAAAATGGGGTTTATGGCTCTCACTCCCGACACACTTCAGCTCAAACTCATCCCTGCACATTTGGGGAACTCTATCCCAGATTTGGGTGCAGCTCCAAAGCAGCCCCATCTGAAAAGCCCCCTGTCCCTCAAGGCAGGCACTCACAATGTTACTTGGCACTATTTCCTGCCTGGAAAAGCAGGATACGTTCCCGTCCATCCCTTGGCTCTCCCACCTCGAGGAAAACAGCATCCAGGGTATAAATAGCCACGATGTGCCACGATTCCTTTTTAAAGGCTGTTCTTGACCCAACAAAAATAACCTGTTCCACCCCCCCAAAGGTTCACCTGGAGCCCAAAAGCCACTTTAGACCCGCGTGGATGGAAGGAAAATAACCCCTGCAATGTCTCGTTGTGATCACGTTCCT
This sequence comes from Margarornis squamiger, assembly GCA_035222235.1. NCBI lineage: Eukaryota > Metazoa > Chordata > Aves > Passeriformes > Furnariidae > Margarornis > Margarornis squamiger. The sequence continues at coordinate 2,145,120 of JAWWTY010000064.1, read as the reverse complement.
TTCCACGCCAGGCTGACCATTCCCAAGCCAAGAATGTCCCTAACTTCTCATATTTCTCCTGGTCATTTCTGTCCTGGAACTGGACCACAGCCACAGGCAAAAGGGGGTTGGACACGCTCGTGTCAGGGATCCAGATTTAAGAGACATTATCTCATCGATGGTGAACAACAACAAGCCTGGCAGGCCTGACATTCCCTGGAAGGTCCAGCACGGTGAGGGACATGGGGAAGGTTGGACTGGCAACATCAAGCATGGAAAGGTCCTGCCTGGCAGCCTTGGAGAAGTATCTCCATGGGGCTGGAGAATACCACAGACCAGGGCCCCGAGCAACAACCTGTCAGGAGGTTGGGGTTGACGTCTTTGGACATGACCCAAGTGAAAGGACCAGAGGAAACAGCCTGAAGTTCCATCAGGCTGGATGTTTGCAAAAATTTCACCTCAAGGGTGGTTAGACATTGGGATAAGTTGCCCAGGGAGGTGGTGGAGTCACTGCCTCTGGAAGGGTTCAAAAAGCTTCTGGATGTGGCCCTTGAGGACATGGATTAGGGGTGGGTATGGTGGTGTTGGGTTGGTGGTTAGACTTGGTCTTGAAGGTCTCTTCGAGCCTCGCTGGTTCTGTGATTCTGTGAAATCTGCACTTCTTTATTGTGGCTTGAGAGGAAAATTCTGGGGGTGGGAGGGAGGAGGACACACGAGGGACCCTGAGCCACCCAGGCTACAGTCACTGCTTCTCTCAGGTGGCAAGCACAGAGCTAAAGCTCCACCTAAAGCTGCCAACACCCTTAAAAAAGCTCTTTCTCTTTGGTCTGTGGATCATATTGTCCTTAAGAAGAAGTTCATCTCTTCTGCTTGGCAGCAGCTCTGTTTGGCCTGGAGTGCAGCACAAGCACTGGCAGATAAGGCAGCAATGAGAGGTTTTGCAATCTGGATCCTTCTGGGGGAAAAAACCTCCAGAAGGGCCCAATTTCATCACGATGTGAAATGAGAAAGTGCTTGCAGTTGGGGTAAGAAACGCCTTGGGAAAGATTAGGGACAGTTTTGGGTGAGCAAACCCCAAAGCCAGTTAAAGTGCCAGCTCTGCCCCTGCAGGGGTGGAAAGCCTGGCAGGCACCAAGAGGGTTTGCAGGAAACATCCTCCTCAAACCACCTTGAAGTGCCAAAAAAGGTGCCAGTTTAAGTTCTGCTGCCTGTCACCAGAGCACTTGGGGGCCCCAGAGCCTCCCTTGGCTTCAAACATCTCCAGAAGGACCCAAACCCTTTTTTTTGGCACACCTGGGAGCTCCTAAATTAATGTGCCATGGGATCCACCCCTAGGGGCAGGTCTGAGCTGTCAGGTCCAGGTTTGCCCACCCCCAGGATGAACCTTTGGGTGTGCAGGAAGGTGCCACGTCCTGCCACGCCCAGGAGTGGTTTCTCCACCTTGTGTTGGGGAGCAGGCAAAGTTCAAGCTCAGGTTTGCCCTCACATCTGCTCCCAACCCTCCAGTTCAAGGGATCATGGAATCCCAGAGGGGTTTGGGTTGGAAGGGACCTTAAAGCTCGGCCATGGGCAGGGACACCTTCCACTAGACCAGGTTGCTCCAAGTCCATCCCGGCCTCGATGTGCAACGTTGTATGTGCAGAGGAACATCTGGGCTGGTGTGACCCTCTGGCTGGAGGATCCACGAGAGGGAGCTTCGGCATTGTCACGGAAATCTTTCCCCAGGCCAAGCAGAGGCACAAGATGGTGCTGTTGTCCCAGCCATCCCAGAGCCTGCGAGGGACCATGGAAAGCCACCGTGGACAGGGGACACTTGTGACACTCTGTGCAGGACAGAGCCCAGCTCCTGCATGGGAGCTTCTCCCAGACTGGAGCCGGTTCCCTCCAGGGACATCCCAAGGCTCTGCTCCGTTCTTCTCAGGAAAATCTGATGGACAAGTAGAAGAGAAACGAGTGTGGCTTCACATCCAACCTGCACCTCCCGTGTCCCAAAATAACACCCTGCCCAGAGGGGGAAGGGTCTGTGTCCCCAAGGGTCACAGCACCTCTGTGTCCCCGAGGGTCACAGCATCCCTGTGTCCCCGGGAGTCACAGCATCCCTGTGTCCCCAAGGGTCACAGCATGCCTGGGTCACAGCATCCCTGTGTCCCCGAGGGTCACAGCACCTGTGTGTCCCCGAGGGTCACAGCATCTCTGTGTCCCCGAGGGTCACAGCATCCCTGGGTCACAGCATCCCTGTGTCCCCAAGGGTCACAGCACCTCTGAGTCCCCAAGGGTCACAGCATCCCTGTGTCCCCGAGGGTCACAGCATCCCTGGGTCACAGCATCCCTGTGTCCCTGAGAGTCACAGCATCCCTGTGTCCCCGAGGGTCACAGCACCTCTGTGTCCCCGAGGGTCACAGCATCCCTGTGTCCCCGAGGGTCACAACACCTCTGTGTCCCCGAGGGTCACAGCATCCCTGGGTCACAGCATCTCTGTGTCCCCGAGGGTCACAGCATCTCTGTGTCCCCAAGGGTCACAGCGTCTCTGAGGGGTGCAACCAGCCTGCAGAGCCACGAACCTCCCAGTGAAGGGTCCTGGGGGATGGAGAGGGGCAGAAGGAAGCACAGAGAGTGTCCCCACCCCACGGGACCCCAGAGAGGGCTGCGAGTGTCCCCACCCCACGGGACCCCAGAGAGGGCTGGGAGTGTCCCTACCCCACGGGACCCCAGAGAGGGCTGGAGTGTCCCTACCCCACGGGACCACAGATAGGGCTGGGAGTGTCCCCAGCCCAGGGGACCCCAGAGAGGGCTGGGAGTGTCCCCAGCCCACGGGACCAGCAGCCCTGGCAGGTGCTGGGGCTGTGGGATGCAGAGAGCCCTCTGTCCCCCTTCTCCAGGCTGAAGCTCCAGCCTGGGCTCGAAGCAAAGTCTCCCATGAACGATTCCCTGCGATGGGAACGTTCCCACCACAGGGTTTTTTCCAATGGGAAAGCATCCCACTGGAAAATTCCCAACCAGCAGAGAGGGACTCCCTGGGCTATCAGGGCAGGGATCCTGTCACACACAGCAGGAATTCAACAGGAATTCAACAGGAATTGTGTGTCTGGAGGCTCTGCATAAAGAGGATTGAAGTGCAGCCCCAGCAGTCCTGCAGTTGAGCTCTTTTGCTCTCTGCTCCTTGTTTTCCCAACACTTTTCCTCCAGATATTGCTTTCCCACCAGGGTGATGCTGCTCTGTGTGCCACAGGCAGGAGCTGTGGGGGCCACAGAGGCACTGGGAGCACAAACTGGTGCTCCAGCAGCTCATCCTGCCTTGCTGGGGGCCTGGAGCTAAACAGGGAGCGTGAAATTTGGGATAAGAGGAGAAACCAAGATGAGCAAGTTGGGTATTAGGAAGAAGTTCTTCCCTGGGAGGGTGGGCAGGCCCTGGCACAGGTTGCCCAGAGAAGCTGTGGCTGCCCCTGGATCCCTGGAAGTGTCCAAGGTCAGGTTGGAGCAACCTGGGCTGGTGGAAGGTGTCCCTGCCCATGGCAGGGGGTGGAAGAAGATGATCTTTAAAGTCCCAAACTGTTGTGGAATTCCAAGTTCCCCATTCTCATCGATGGAGTTCTCACATCCCCTGCCACTCCCTGATGCTGTGGTGGAAAATCCCTGTGTGTGCTCTGGAGGCAGCTCTTCTTGTTTGAACTCTGGGGTTCCTCTGGAGCAATAATAGGACCCTGCACCCCCAAGGGCTCTTTCTGATGGATCACAGGACAATACTGGGAGAGGGGGGCTCTGAAACACCCTGGGCAGGAGCTTCATGGCTGGAAGAACATGCTCAGGGCTTCTGGCAGTCCCTGAGGAGCTGCTGAGGGCAGGCAGGCCAGGAAAGGTGAGAGGAGACAGGGAATGGAGTGGGATGGCTGCCAGTCCTGGAAAAGACAGTGCCATCCCAGGGATTCTCTTCCTTTGTGAAAACCCAAAAGCTGGCCCTCTGCTCTTAAAAGTAGCCCAAAGTTTGGCCTTTAATCCTCCTCTGGGGTATCCTATCATGGGATGTAGAGGAGGGCTCAGCTCAGGTGTCCTCACAGCCCCTCCTCTGGAGGTGCCCTCTCCAGGTGACCTGTGCTGCTTCCAAGGGGATCTTCAGCCCTGCCCATGCCATGCTGGGGGATCTTCAGCCCTGCCCATGCCATGCTGGGGCATCTTCAGCCCTGCCCATGCCATGCTGGGGCATCTTCAGCCCTGCCCATGCCATGCTGGGGGATCTTC
>JAWWTY010000064.1:2119166-2137159 GCA_035222235.1 Margarornis squamiger | reverse complement strand
TGCTGTCCCTGGTCCCCCCAGAGCAGAGATCAGTGCCTGCCCCTCCTCTGCCCCTCCCCAGGAAGGTGTCCCTGCCAAGAGGTCTCCTCTTCTCCAGCTGGACACACCTCAGTGTCCTCACACCCTTTCCTTTGGTCTTTCCCCATCTTTGTTGCCCTCCTTTGGACACTCTGTGAGAGCTTAAGAGATTCAAGAAACCTTGAAATAATTAACCCCACCCACAGCTGGGGCTGCACACGAGGCACTGGGAAAGGGCTGGGATTTGGGGCAGCGCCTCCTCCTCTCCAGCTTTCCCACCTGTGACCATCTCCTACCATGTGGCCCAGCCTTCTCCTGCCAAAGAGGGCTCTGAAATGAAACAGGCTCTTCTGGAAGGGCTCCTGGAGGTCGGGGGGCTCTGCTGTAAAGCCCCCAGAGCTGTTAATCACCAAAGCATCCCTGGCTCCCAGCAGCTGCCTGCTGTTTATCTTAGCCTGGATATCTGCTGGCTGCACAGCCAAGGCAAACACGGAGCGAGCACAGACCCCTTGCACACACGTGGGGTTTGTATGTGCACACACACACACATTGAGGGTTTCTGTCACCTGCAAGGGCACAGCAGGGAGGGTTGGTAATTAAAAGTGATGTTTTGGGGGGGTGTGAGCACATGCAAGGAGGGGAGCTCAATGGAGAGGGGGTTTGGTGTGGCTCAGAGACGTTCTCTCGCTCGGTAATTCTCGCTGAGCCTTGTAAAGCTTTTGAGATAAAGTGGAAAAATACAGGGCTTCCCAAACCTTCCAGTATCAATCACCCCCAGAGGCTTTAAAGTGCATCTCAAAGGCACTTCCCTGGGCCAGCTGGGACTGTTTGGGAAATGAGAAGGAGGACAAAGTAAACTGTCCCACCTGCAGGAGAGAGGGAGGTCAAGCTTGTGGCTCCAATTAACCTGTCCTCAAAGGTGGGAGAGGGCACGAGGTTACATAAATCAGCTCCAGGGGGGCTGAGTTTGCCAGGGAAGGGATGAGATGGGCAGCTCTCCTGGCCTGTTTGATGTTGTCTTTGTGGTGAGGAGCTTGCAGTGACTGAGGGCATTAAAGGTTGAGGATGTGAGTGTGTTATACCCTCGTTTTTCTGAAGGCTTATACCTTTCTTTCTCCCTGTTTCATGGTCCTTTCTGTAGCAGAACATCCTGAGCTCCCACAGAGGAAGTCCTGGCTGGATCTGAGTTGCTGCTTGTGTGATAAGAGAGGATTTGGCTGAACTTAGGGATGGTGGGAACCAAGTGGAGCTTTCTTTTATTGAGCTGTAACTTCGAGAGCCCAGAGAAGCACAAGGTTGTGTCGCTGAGTGTTGTGATGTTCCAAATAGAGGGGGTTTATTTACCAAGCAGTTGGCTGGGGGTTTGATGCTGCCTTGTAAAGAAAGCTTGAGGTCCTGGTTGCTGCTGAGCCTTCCCTGAGCTCTCCAAGGGGTCCCAGGCTGTGTCTGTGCAGGGTGCTGTGTGCCTTGGACTCCCCTGCGCCCTGGCGAGGCTGGAATGTCACCGTTTGTCACTCTGAGCTCCTCGGGGGCAGCTGCAGGGGATGAGCTGTGGGCTGGCTGTGCAGGGCTGGTTTTTGGGGGGTGGGAGGCTGGGCTGGGCTGTGGTTTGGGCTGTGCATGGCTGAGTGAGAGGGGAAGTGTGTTTGCTTCTCCCAGCTTTGCCTCTCGGAGTGCCTTCCACAGAGATTGTGCAACAAAGGGCTCCTTCCAAGGCCCTTCAGCTCTCTTGGCTGGGAGTGCCCAGCTTTCCTTCAGGTCCAGCTCTGGTATTTCTCAATTAACTTGCTCCAGATCCTGGGAACAGCCACAGCTGTCCTTCCCTTCAGCCTCGAGCAGCCCCTTCCTCCTGCCTTACCTCATCCTGCAACTCCTGTCCCGCAGGGCACCCCGGGCTGCAGCAGCCTGGCCATCTGTCCTGTCTTCTGTGCACGAAGCAAAGCCTGGGAGGATAAAGGAATGGAAGAGAAAGGAGCCAGTTGCCCAGGAGTGCTGTTGAGGCAGGAACAGGCTTGTCATGCACCTGGAGGCAGGGGGATGGACTGAGGGTCACAAGCTGTCAGGATGCTCCTGCTCGAGGCTGGCTGAAGGAAAGCAATGGCAGGGAGAGGTTCTAGTGGCTCCTGTTCCCAGCAAAAACGACAGCCCCCTGGGCTCTCCTTTGCTGGAGGTGAGAGACTTCTCCAAAGGGAACTCCCCTCTTTCTGGAAGGCAGAGCACAGGAAGGGAGGGGTTCAGCTGGACTGGACTCTCTAAAAATGAACTAGGCAGCTGTTAATGTGGGATGTGGGAGCCCGTGGGCTTGCTGGACTCCCTGAGCAGTGATTGCTGCTCTGCAAAGCCAGGAGTCTCTTGAAGAGCAGAGGTGCAGACCTTTCCTTCCCCTCCTGGAACACCAGAGGAACAGGGTGTTTTGGATGGCCACACACTGGGGTTAATGTGCTGCCCTGAGAGAGGAGCACTCAGTGCTGGAGGAACACTCTGCACATCAGCACTGCTGTGCACTGAGGGCACGGGGTGCAAACAGCTCAGGAGGCACCTGGAGGGCAAGCCCAGCCTTGAACTGTGTCCCACTCTGCTTTATTTTGCTCATTTCCAGGTTTCTGATGGGCAGCAGCACCTCTGGTTTGGGGACAGAGCTGATAGTTTGGGGCTCTGTTTTTTTTTGGGGGTGGCTTTTCCTAAGGGTCCTGATGCTTGGGATATATCTGAGCATCTGTGGGGCTGGTGGTGCAGAGTGGCAGGTTAGTCTGGCCCCCTTCCCACCCCACAGGTACCTAAAACCTGGAGGGGAAAGTCCCAGGCTTCTGTGCCCTGGCTTGGATGCTGTGGGGTGTAGAGTGGCTGAGACAGCCCTGCAAAGGGAGAGAAAAAGGGGAACAACAACCTTATCCCCCAGTTCTGCCTTTAAATTCCAGTCAGCTGCAAGTCCCCCTCCTGCCTGCTGGAAACAGGGCTTGGGAAGTCCTTTTTGGGAGGCCTTGGAGGTGCAGGAAGGGAAAATACCCTGCTCTTCACTGCCTTGGCTTCCCACCCCTCCTCTGCCACCACCACCAGCAGTGTTTATGGCATCCAAGGCTCATGCCAACCTGTCCTCTGTTGCCCCACCTTGGTGAGGAATATCCCTGGTGCTTTTGGCACTGACATGGCTATTTTTGGTTGGCTCCCTCCCCTGCCCTTGTTTTTTGGGAAGAACAAACCAGAGTCCCGGCCCAGCTGCTGTCAGTGGGGATCCTTTGGGGGGATTTGTGTCCCCAAATCCCATCTGAGCTGTGTTCCTGGTCCCCATGTGTTGAGGCAGGAGACATCCTGCTCCTCTCCATGCTCTCCATGTCCCTTGGCTGATGTTTGGTGTCAGCTGAGGACGTTTGGTAGCCCACTGTGCAAACCCCCATGGGAAGACAACACGCTTCCCATCCTTTCCACAGGGGCATTGTTGTCTGCTTTAACGTGCTCTAATTTAAACAAAACGGTGTGTTTTAAATGGGTTTGGTGGGGTTTCTTGCAGGAGACAGTAATTCTGTGTGCTCAGAAAGGGCTCCTGCCTTCGAGTGAGGCTTGCTGAGTTGGGCAGCCCATGCAGAACCGTGTGAGCCCTCCTAAAGCAGGACCAGGAGATCCTACAGGCACACAGCTCACCTTCCTGCCATCCCAGGAACTGCCTGCAGGAGGGAATTTCACATCCAGCCAGGATCGGGGTCACTCCACTTGACCTGAGCTGCGTTCAAAACAACCCCTTAGGTGTGAAAAACTCCACTGCCCATTCCCTGCTCTCCCCAGTCCCCACCCAGGGTGTTTTGAAAATATTCCTAGGGAGCTGTCATTTTGGCCAGGGCTCATTTGGCCACGTAGGGATGGTGCTAAGGGAGCCCCCAACGTGCAGGCAGAGGGAAGGGAGTGAGGGGCTTTGTGCTGGCCTCTTGTTTTCCCCCTGCATGGCCTTTGGCTGTTTGGATGCTGCAGTGCTTTCCAGCAGCTGGCCCTGTGCTCATCCCCATCCTGTTGCTTGGGGAGCTTGGGGGGACTTGGCAACCCGGCAGCTGTGCCGGAGCCTGAGCCATGAATGAGCTCAGAGGGGGAAGGAGAGAGGTTTGGATGGGAGAAACTGTGTTTGTGGTGGCTTTTCTGCCAAGTGGGAGGCTGACAGAGCTGGCTGGAGGCAGGCACAGCCCGAGCAGGTGCTGTGTGTGCTTTGCCCTTCTCCTTTCTCCTCCCAGCCCCTCCTGCCCCTTGGGGTAAGGGGTGGCCACCAGAAGCTCTTCAAATCAGCCTTTTCCTGACCACCCCTGGGCTCTGGGCACGGCTCACACCCACCCTGGGAGCCCACCTGTAGCTCTGCCAACCCATTGCAGGGCTGATTCCCAGCAGCTCTTGGCTCTTCCCATTCTGGTGCCCCACACAGAGATCTTTAAGTTGTGCTTTCAGGTTTGAATGCAGCCTGCTGACAGCCTGCCTTAGGTTTTGTGCTGCAGGTCCTGAGAGACAGAGCTGCATAGAAAGCTGCTTTTTGGACCAGCATCCTCAGTGCCCCTTTCCTAGTACAACCCCTATTTCATGTTCAAGCCCTTGAGCCTGTATTCCAAACTGGTGTGGGCTGTTTGAAGTTTCCTTAAAATAACCCACAAAGACAAAGTTAAGCACACATGGTGGGATTCCCTTCTTATAGAGCCTAAACCACTCAATAAACCCACAGACCCCCCCCTAAAATGTGGTTTGCAAAACAACCCCCTCTCCTGCTTCTGGATGGGTGAACTGGGTTTAGGTTTGGGCTGGTTGCTGCAGGTTTTGCCAAGGGTGATGCTCTGAGTGCCCTTCACCCCTGGGCATGTCCCATCCTTCCTCCTGTTCTTCCATAGCACATCTGGCCTGATGTGCTGTGCTCCTGCTGTGAGGAGATCAGCAATGAGGTGTTCCTGCTGGGAGAGGATCAGGGATCAGCTGTTGGTGCTGTGCTGGGTGACCTGTCTTGTTTTTGGAGGAGACAGACTAACCAGGCCAAGCCTAACGCTGTGGTCAAGTGGTGTTAACTCGGTGGTTGGTTTGGGGCTTCTCAGGGACCATGGGAGAACGTGGGCAAACCACAAAGTGGGTCAGTGGTGAACAGGGACCAGCTGTGCCTGGAGCTGAGGCTGCAGCTCTGGGAACAAACCACCTTAATGGTTCTGGCAGATGCCAAGTCCTTCCTTGCTGTTTCCTGGAACAGCCCAGGAACTCGCTCCAGCCAGCAATTGTGTGTGCAAATAATCCTTCAGGGTTTATTTAAGGTGCTCTTCTTGAGGCTGTTTGTGGCACCTGACACGGGAAACCTCAGGCTTTTTGCTGGGTACCTGAAAGGGCTTTTGGTTTAGGGTGGGAGAGGTTTGGGCTGGGATGTTTTTATAAGCCGTGGATGGGAAGTGGTTGGGGCAGCCTGAATTCTTTGACATAAAGTGGAACTGCAGTGGTGAAATCCACCCTTAAATTAAGACAGACGAGTGAAATCCACCCTTAAATTAAGACAGACGAGTGCACAAGGGGTTTTTGGAGGGCTTTGCTGCACAAGAGCCAAAGCTTGGTTGTGTCTCAACACCATCAAGGTGCCTTAAGCTGTCTGGCCTGGGGCTATTTCTGCAAAGGTGGGGTGGAAACAGGAGTTTTCACAGGCTGACACTGACTTTTAAATAAAGGCTTTGGCTCTGTCACAACTTCCCTTCTGCGTGGAGAGGAGGGAGCTCAGGCCTGTGCTGCTCTCTCTGACAATAAACCATATTTGGAGGTGTCCAGAAGAGCACTAAAAGCTCAACTCCCTGCAAGTGGTTTCCTTTGAGCTCTAGATGATGCTGCAGCACGTGCAGCCCTGGATGATGCAGGATGGATGGTGTTCCAGCCATGTCTTTGAATACCTCGTGGCTCTCCAACAGCTGCAAGTGATTTATCCTGGGCATAATCAGTTAATGTTTGGGTGAAGTGCTTTGAAGATGTACAGCATCCTCAAAGGCTGAGTAGGGTTTCATGATTATTGCTATTTAACATCTCCCCATAGCTGAACTACTGTCAGAAATCGTCACTTAATAACGTGCCTGGTGTCTGGATCTTCTCTGCAAAGGCAGGTTTTTGGCCAAGGGGCTGCTGGGATGATATAATGGGGTTTGCTGGTCTGTACTACCTGTCATCCCAAGGAGCTGGACAGGCACCAGTTCATTCCCACCACTCTGTGGGGCAGGCTGGCCATCCATCATCTGGGATTCCACGATCTCCGTGCACATGGGGAGGCTGAGGGGGAAAGTGTGGCCTTTTTGAGGTCACACAGGAGGGGATTAAACCCAGATTCCCCCAAATCTGCTCCCCTCATTGCAGTTCCAGTGCCCTTTCACTGCATCTACACCCACAGGAACCTCTCCTGCTCCTTCCAAAGGGAAATGCTGCCTCAAGTCCCACTCTGGCTGAGGGGACAAGTGGGTACCTCGCTTTAAGTGGCATGGAGTTTGTGTTTGCTGGGTGCAACAAAAGGTCCTTAATATACCAATGCTTGCTAGTCCTGGCAATCTTTTATAATTCTTTTGTGAAGGTGCACATTATCTCTGTAAACCCCTTCTTGCCAAAACATCTGTTTTCTCCCCAGATCAAAAGACTTCTCTTGGGGAAAAAAAAAAAGGTGTGGTTTTTTCTCTGGATGTGACCTCGAGGTGTCAAAGAGTTTGAAGTTTGAAGTCTGAAATTAAAATATGCCCCAGGTAAAGCTGGGCCAGGGAGTAACACCAGGGTGAACAGGAGAGCAGGATTGAAGTGAGGAGAAGTTGGGAGTTTCTGGCCCTGACTTCTTGTCTTTGCTCTCTCTCCTTGTGGTGCCACCTGGAGAACAGGCATTCTTTAGGTTGTTTCCTTGGCTTTCTGGCCAGAGCTCTCCAAGGAGCTGCTCCTTGGGATGCTGTGGGAAACCAGGCTGGACAGAGGCCACCAGAATCTGTCACCTCTGTCAGAGCAGAGCAGCTTTCCCTGTGCCTTGTGGCCGTTCAAACGTGGCTCCCAATCAACCCTTCCACCAGGAACAGAAAAAACCCCACTTTAAAATTAAGAGGTGGAGCTGTGGAACCGCAGCAGCCAGCCCATCACATCTTGGCCATGAACATCTAGTGGAGAAGGCTTGGGAAGCAGTTCTTCCCTTCTGTGCATCCCCTGCCCCACCCCTGAGCCACGTATGGCCTGGGAACAACATAAATAACATCAACTGCTTCTGCTCCTCTGACAGAGAGAGAGAGCAGCTCTCGGGGTTGTTCTCCCTGCCAAGAGTCATCAAAACAGCCATCATTAGTGGCTTCTCTTGCCTAAAACTCTAGTGCAAGTTGACATCGTGGGGAGAGACGGGCGGTGCTGGCGGGGAACATCTGGCTGCAGCTCCAGCTGTTTGGGGATCGTCCCTCCCTCTGCCACCCGGGATTTATAGCTCCCTCCAAGGCTCAGGGGATGGACAATCCAAGCAGGGAAAATCCCCCCCTCTTCCTCAGAGCCTTTTGCAGGAGCTTTATCAAAGCGCCGCTCCTTCCAAGGAAAGGTTTTTGTGATAAGCGGGAATTACAGAGCGCCCCAAGCAGCCCCTCGGTGGGACTGGGGATTGGGTTGTGGGTGCTGGGAGCTGTGGAGCCTCTTAATCTCTGGCAGCATATTTCTCTTCTAAGGTGCCTCGTTAAGAAAACAATGTTATCTGCTTTTTAAAGTCGGGAATAAAGAGATTTTACTGCCCCAAAGCCTCCTTGGTCCCTGTGTCTCCAACCGGTGCTTTACTGGTGGCTGAGTCGCTCTTAAATGTCCTCACCGGGACAGGGACTTGAGAAGGGATTTTGACTTGCTAAATGTGGCCCTTAAAGACTGCCCCAAAAATGCACCCCGGGGAAGGGCTGCAAGGGAAGGCTTTCCCACCCGAACCCTTGTAAAAGCGCAGGTAAAAGCTTTGCAGGCTTACAGGTAAAAGCTTTGCAGGGTTACAGGTGTGGATTTGGTGGCTCAGCATCCTCAGGTCCCTTGTTTGTGCATTCAATGCCTCCTGGAGGTGATGCTGTGCAGGGGCATCTCTGCCCAGCAGGATGGGCTTCAGGACTGGCAGCCTGAGGAGATGAACCAGCCGAAAATTTGCCTGCAATTCTAAAGGCTGGGCTTGAATTTGAGACCTTCATCTACTTTCTGAACTCTTCTTTCCTTGTTTGTTCAAATACTGGGAGGAGAGCCAGCTCTGGAAATGAAGTCACTTTTGAAAATGGCTCCTCTCCCCAAAAGGAGGCTCTAAAAATTCCCATTGTAATTTAAAGGCTTTTTTTTTTTCTTCATTCTCCCCAGGAAAAAAAACCACTCACGAACTTGGCTTCTGAATCAGCCCCTCCCAACTGTCCTCAAATTAAAAAGAGAGGGGAAAAAATAAAGAAGACACTGGCCCTGCAAGGCTCTTTTTATGACACCCATTTTATTGTGTAGGATTGGGTGCATTGACAGGCTGTAAAAGTGTATTGGAAGCACATAGAGCCTGTCAATGGGCTGCCCAGTGCCCCGGGCTGGGATTCATCCAGCAGGGCTGGGGCTTTGTGGCCTTGCCTGTATTTCCAGGCAGGGAATTTCCTGCAGGGAAATGCCCTCTGGGAAGCACCAGCAGCTGGGAATGGGTCCTGTGGTGAGGCTTTTGGGGTGAGACATGTGGCTGAGGTTATTCCTACAAGGAGCTTCCCTGGCTTGCACTTGGATAATATTCCCACTGATTCAAGTGTGTCCTCTGGTACCTCCTCATGTCATACGAGCTGTGGAAGTTCTGACAAGAGGAGCATCCCTGAGCCGACCAGACAAGGAGCAAACCACGCTCTTGTGATGTTCCCTGGGACTCTTCTCCACTTGGGAAGGAGCTTTTTCTTAGGAAAATGACTCTGTTTCAAGGGAAACCTGCCCTTAATTCCCACGTGGTTACCTGGGCCACCCAGTTTACCTTGGAAAGCATTGGGAGCTGCCCACCAAGCATGGTGCTGGCTCATCCCTGGGGGGGCTTTGGCCTTTATCCCCCCAGCCCTTGATGATTTTGGGGCATAAACAAGGCACTTGAAAGCAGCCTCGTGCCGAGCTGCTGCAGCCAAGCTTGTCCTGAGCAGAGTGAAGCTCCTCAAAGCGCTGAGCAGGGAGCCAGATCTGCTGCGTTCCCAGGTCGATGAACTCAAATAACTCTTTCCCTCGGAGACATCCCAGAGACCCCGAGCAGAGAAGGGCTCTGTCCCCTCGCCAGACCCCTCACCTTGTTGGCCAGGGCCACTTTGGCTGTGCTGTCAGGAATCATTTGCATGAGGTAAGACCCTGTTTTGGTCTCCACAACACTGCTGGATCAAGGTTGCCGCGTGTCATTTCATCACTCTGGCGAGCGACGAGCCCAGGGCTCGGAGGGGGGAACCTTATTTTTAATAAAGGAAAAAATCTTTGCACTCCTATTCTGCATCTGTCAGCGATCTCGCTTGGCTGAGCCCTGGAGGAGTTCAGCTGGCCCTCGTGTTAAGGAAAACCAACAAATTAGTACAGCTGTTTTTCTGAGAGCCACGGGGATCAGGGATCAGTGATTTAATACTGCCTGATATTTGATAGGGGACGCCCAGGGAATACGTGCTGGAAACCAGGAAGTAATATTACATGAAATCAAAATATAAATATGTTCCTAAAGGTTTAGGTAATTTTTTGCAATTTCCCCTTGTATGGTTTTGAATGAGGTCTCTCCTCCTCCTCCTCCTGCTGCTCTTCCTGCACTTGTTCATGGAGGAGCAGGATTGGAAAGGCCAGGGAGTGAAATGGAGGCTTTTTGGGGGGCTTTTGTAGATTTATAGAATCCCACAATGGGTTGGGTTGGAGGGGACCTTAAAGATCATCCACTTCCAGCTCCCTGCCATGGGCAGGGACACCTTCCACCAGCCCAGGTTGCTCCAAGCCCTGTCCAACCTGGCCTTGGACACTTCCAGGCATCCAGGGGCAGCCACAGCTTCTCTGCCCAACCTGTGCCAGGGCCTGCCCACCCTCACAGCCAAGAATTCCTCCCCAATATCCCATCTCACCCTGCCCTCTGGCAGTGGGAAGCCATTCCCTGTGTCCTGTCCCTCCATCCCTTGTCCCAAATCTCTCTCCAGCTCTCCTGAAGCCCCTTTAGGCATTGGAAGGGGGTCTCAGGTCTCCCCAGAGCCTTCTCTTCTCCAGGTGAACATTTCCAGCTCTCCCAGCACGGAGACACCCAGTCAGTCCTTCAGCATCACCTGGGCCACTCTTCAGCTGTGGATGAGCCCTGGGGGACTGCAGGGACAGGTCAGCTCCTGTCACCCTCATCTGCTCCCCAGGGAGGGCTGGTGGCTCTGTTCTGGGGCCAAGCTATAGCAACAGGGGTCTGCAAGATGCCATCCTGCTGGACACACTCGTTCCCTGCAGCCCCCCAGGAGGGATGAGCACCCCTGGTCCTGCTACACCACAAACACAGTGCCAGGAGGAAGGAGCCCATGGCCCAGCTCAGCACAGAGCTCCAGTGGTGCCAGCACAAGGGATGGGGCCATGCTCAGCTGTTCTATTTTTAAAGAAAAGTCCCCCAAAGCCCTCTGTCCTTCCAGTCACATGCCAGTGTCACACATGACCTTTTCAGATTAACCCGAGAGGGCACAAAGCATTCTCTGGGTGCTGTGATTTGGGGAATGGTGATGTGGGCTGACATCTCCCTGCAAACACCCACGGACACAGTTCTGGGATGGTGCAGTGAACACGTCAGGGAACTTCAGGCCCTTTGGAGCTCAGAGCAGGCAATGCTGCCCCCAATGCCAACCCCAGGGTGTCCCCCACACCCCCTCTGGCCATCAGGGAGATGCCCAGGCAGCACAAGGCCAAGACTGAGCCCAGCTCAGCCCTCAGGTGGGGAACCATCTGTTTGCACCAGACTGGAGCACAGATGCGGGGCTTGGATTTAGGCAGGATTTGCAGTAACATCTGCAGGAAGGATGTGCCATCCTCCATGGCAAACTCTTGGAGAAGTGGCAGGAAAACTGTCATTCCATCCATTTCCCAAGCTGTCCATCAGGATCCAACTACCCGCAGCAAGCCAAAAGCAGGATTACTTGTTTTGGTTTTTTTTGAACAGAAACAAGTGACCTTATTTCTGTGTTCTGTCCTGAGTGCTGGCACATCTCCCCCTTGGCTGTGTCACAGCCCCTGGCAGGGGACACTGGAGGGCTGGGGATTGTCCTCCACTGCCAAGCACTAGGATACCCATGCTCCTGTAGGAAGATGTTGATTTAAACCCAGATGGCTGTGTAACCTCTACCACAGCCCAGATCAGGGGATGGGAACTGTGGCTCATCCCGCAGCCCACTGAGCCATGCAGGGGGTGCAGGGGCAAGTCTATCCTCAGGTCACCCAGGGCTTCCCCCTTCCACCCACCACTGCACTGCAAAAGGTATGGAAAAGCCTGGTAAGGAAACAAGACCCTCTTTGCACCCCCCCTCTCCTCGATGGTGGATGACTGGGGGGAGCAGCCCACAAAACCAGCCCAGATTTCTAACAGCAAAACCCTTTCCCACATCCTATTCCACAACTAAGTGATCTGATCCCAGTAACATCGTGGCAGGCAGTGCACAGCTTTCATCACTCTGGAGCAGTCCCACTCCCAGTGCACAGCACCCCCCGAATGCCCAACCCCGCGCGGCTTCAGAGCAGCCACCAAATCCCACATGCCGCTGGAAAGCTGCCTTGATGTTAACGTGTTTACTTTCCATATCAAACCCGGCAGAATAAAGAATTCTCAGCTCCACTCAACAAAAAGATGTTTGACAAAGCATCACGGCTGGAGATGAGCCCTTGGAGGGGAGGCTGCGGCTGCACAGACAGGTCCTGCTGAACTGGCCCCTCAGTGAGGAACCAGGAGTGTCCTCGAGGGAGGGGAACCCACCGGGCCCCCATACCCACACGCCAAACCCATGCACTGCCACAGTCCCTGAAGCCGAGGAGGAACCAAGGGCAGTGCCACATACTGGTGAATAAACCTCCAGTGGGAAAACAAGCCCATGGCAGGAAGAGGACTAAGCCACCAGTTCCAGGAGCTCTGGAGCCCACGAAGCCCATTCTGACCCTTCCCTGCAGAGCCCCTCTGTGCACAGTATGGCTGGGGGGTGAGAGGGGGGACCAGCAGCTCCTGAGGCAGCCTGGACTTAGAAGGGTTCGGCTTCCCAAAATCTGGGGAAGCACCAGCTTTCTGTAAAAGCAAGAAAGAGCGACCAGGTCTCCAAATCCCATGGCTGCTCACGTGGGGAGGTGTCTGGCTGCTGCTGCTCCACAGGGCTGGGCCCTGTCCATCAATTTATACTCAAATTCTGCACCACCAAACCAGCTGGGCACATCCTGGCACTTTCAGGGGTCAGTATGTCCAAACTGAGCCACTGGCAGGTGTGGCTCACCCCTGAAAAGCTGTCCTTGCTGCAGGCAGGGGGGCCAGGGGGCCATGGGAGAGCCAGGGAAGTGCTGCCAGCGGGCACAGCACAGGGCAAACTGAAGGGTTTTAACCATCACTGAGACTTGCATTTTAGACTGAGACCCAAAGGCTGTCCCACTTCCCAAATCCTCAGTGAATGCCACGGCAACCCCTGGGAGCACTCCAGGGAGGTGCAAAAGGCAGCCACTCTGGAACAGTTGGGGTATTTTTGCTCATGGAAAGAACGTTGGAATTGAAGCCAGACAGAGTGCAATCATCCCCTTCTGGATTGGCCAGTTCATTAAACAGACTTCAAGTTCAAATTCCTTTATCACTATTAAAAATCCTGGCAATGCTAAAAATCAGAGACATGAAAAGAAACTGTCTGAATTCCATGTCTGTGTCAGTGTCCCAGACAGCCACCACAGGCTGGGCACTGACACTGCTTTAAATGCTGCTCAGAGATTTTCATATTTAGAGATAAAAATAATCCACAGAAACATGGCCCAGGGCTCTCCCAGGGGCTCAGAAACAGCTGAGTTTGTTCACAACCTGAATTTCAGGACAGATCTCCACTGACAGCAGCAGTTTACTGACCCTGCTGCTCCTCCCCAGGAGAGGGGGCCACGCAGAGCCCCACCATCCCATGGGGACCTGGGCACTCCCTGCCCCCATGACCCCAGAGCAGCACACGGGCTCTGAACACAACCCTCACCTTGTACCACGGGTGTGCCCTTCCCAGCAGGAGCACTTTGGGAACACAAATGTACCCCAGCCCGGTGCCTTTCCCGTGTACTCAGAGAAAACCCAGATTACATGACGGGATTACTCGTGTTGGTGGGGAAAGTCATTGTCATAAGCCCAGATGGCCACTAAGCTCCACCACAGCCCAGATCAGCCGATGGGAACTGCACGGCTTAATGGAAGGAGACTGGTGGAGCACGTGATGGGAGCTAATGCAGGCTGAGCATCCAAACAGGGCATGCTGGATTACTCACATTGCCACAGCTCAACAGTAAATACAGATATTGCCCTGTTCTGCTCTCCCCAGAGCCACTCTCCCCCTGTATCCATAGCGCTCACATTTCCAAGAGCCAGTTCAGATGTCTGTCGAGTGACTATCCCCTTCAGAAAGCCTTTGGAATGAGGTGGGAGCCCAACAAGGGCCGGGGAGGCTCAGTGGTGAATGAACACTGGAGAACCAGGACGGGCAGTTGGAGGGGGCTGGAGATGGACGGGAAGCAGGAGCTTGCCAGTAGGTTTTACCTTATCAAGAGAAACCAGAATTGGGTCACAAGCCTGAATTGTCCCATCTGTGAGCATTGTCCATCCTCCCAATGTCCTGGTGTGTCCCAGCTTCTGTGGGAACATTTCCCAAGTTTAAAATCCTTGGTATGACTTGTGTGGCAATATCCAAGCCCACTCAGTAACCTGGAGAGGGTAAAAAGTGAGCAAAGCTGGGCGAACCTGGCATTGAGGGGCAACTGAACATTTGGCCCTTTAAGTAAAATGGAATAAAGGAGATGAAGATCATAGAATCATGGAAGCATTTAGGTTGGAAAAGCCCACCAAGAGCACTGAATCCAACCCTTCCCCCAGTACTGAGATGAAACTCAGTGCTCTGGCTCCTGAGTTTATTTTAAAACAGAGGCCTGCAGAGGCAATAAAAATAATTACAGTAATGAAGTCATTGTGCCTGCACTTTCACATCGAATTATCTCAAGGCTGGCAGAAGATGAGCCCCCGAGGAAAAGTCTCCCTTTACTCAGAGAGCTGGGACTGCTGCTGGGGCAGCCTGGGTACCACTGTGGTCAGCACAGCTCCCCATCACTGCCTGGGCAGCCTGGGCACTGCCAGGGTCAGCAGAGCTCCCTCCCACCATGCAAGTTCCATTGTTTTCCTCCCCGGTGATGAAGCCATCCCTGTGGGCAGAGGCTCCTCTCCCTGTGCCACCCTGAGGGACACCCATCTCCTCTGACCACAGGGCTCCTGCCCCACATGCTGCAGAAATGTCCTTTTTCCAGTCACCCTGCTGCTGGCTGCTCCTTTATCCCAGCTACCACCAAGTTCAAAGAGCCTCTGGCTTATCTCCAAAAAGCACTTTGTTGGCTGCACGGGGCTCACTCAGCTCCAGGTTGGCTGTGCCAGCACTGCTGTGGCACCTCTGCCCAAACCAGGTGTCAGAGATAAGGCAAAGCAAGAGCACACCCAGCACAGCTGGGCCTGGGCTACCAGAGAGGAAAAATCCTTCTCTCTCAGGCTTCTGCCACTGCAACATGTTCAGCTGGACAGGACTCATGGGAGAGGTCAGGGCTGTCACTGAGTTTCTCCGGAGCAAGTGGAGAAAGGGGAGACATGAAGGAGAGAAATGATTGAACAGTGACTCAGCTCTGACCAAGCAGCTCCACAGCCATTGAGTCAGGATTGTGAGCAATAGCAGGAACACTTCTTTGTTAGGAGCCCTAACAAAGGGAAAACACCAAAGAAACTCTTCTCCAAAGAGACAAGATCTTGGAAGCTTCCCAGTGTGTCTCCATCCTGGATGTCTCCACAAATGACACATCTGAGCTCTCCCCAGAGGATGTTTTCCTGAATTCTCTCCTGGATGGGATCTGCAGAGCCCACAACAACAGTTGAGCCAGCAGTTGATAATGAATTTTCACCCTCTGGAGCAGCCATACTAGCAGGAGAACACCCAAATTAAGTTTGGAGAAGGCTCTGGGGAGGCCTGAGAGCCCCTTCCAGTGCCTAAAGGGACTCCAAGGTAGCTGGACAAGGGCCCAGGGGGGCAGGACAAGGGGAATGGCTTCTCACTGCCAGAGGGCAGAGTTAGATGGGGTATTGGGAAGAAATTCTTGGCTGTGAGGGGGGGCAGGCCCTGGCACAGGGTGCCCAGAGAAGCTGTGGCTGCCCCATCCTTGGAAGTGTCCAAGTTGGACAGCAGCCTGGGCTAGTGGAAGGTGTCCCTGCCCATGGCAAGGGAGTGGGAGTGGATGGGCTTTAAGATCCTTTCCAACACAAACCACTCCGCAGGAATTCTGTAAAAAAATTGAACTAAGCCAAACACCTCCCTCATTGTTGATTTTAAACCATCCCCAGATCCTCGGTGTAGAGACCCCTTTCCCTGCCAAGTCGACCTATTCTGGAGTGGGAAGATGCAGCAATAACAGCCAGAAGCAACTTCCCCTTCCCACAGAATCTTGTATCAATGAGTGCATTTCCAATTATTCATGTTAAAAAGGCCCCTCATCCCCCCTTGGCCATATTTACCTCCCTTAATTAAAGATGGCAGCAATAAACATGAAATATGGACAAAAGGAGATTTTAATAAATGCTGCCTTGGGGAGCCTGGAGCCAGGCTGGAAACCCATCATATCTGCTGCTGCATTGTTATGGAATTAAAACAATAGATCACCACATAAAAGCGATATTAAAAATAATTACCATAAATTAGGCTCGGGTAGGCTGGAACCCCTCAGCTGGGGGAGGGGGAAATGCTTTCCCACAGTTTTTTCAGGAAAAGCCACATGCCTGACTCAGATCTGCTCCATCTGATAGAGAACCAAACACTGGCATCTCCAGCCAAGAGCTGCAGTCACAAACACTGTTCCCACTCTCAGTCATGGATTTCAAGGTGACCGAACCTGTAATAATTAGTCAGTGCCTAAATAGCTTTCCCCTGCCTTGCAGAGTGAGGAGCCAGGTCCTGGTCAGCATCCAATGACAGGATTCAAATATTTGCATTCAGGAAGAGAAAACTCTTGGCAGAGTCCAGGTTTAAGCATTTAAATTGGAATTTTTTTGGGGCAGAAGCTTCAGGTGCTTCAGGGTGCTGCAGAAATTCAACTCATTTTATACATCTACATGAAAAAGCTTCAAAAGTCTGATGGAAAACAGGATTCTGCCAATAAATAAGAAGGATGAGTGTCAGCAGAGGCAAACACCATCCTCTGACCCCGATCCATCAAGGATCTGCTGATACCGGAGAGGGGACATCAAAATTGGAGAAAAATGAACCCTGTCAAATCTGTTTGAGCTTTTGATGAGTTTAAAAATTGGTTAATATAGGAAACGGTGCTGATTTAATAGATTTAGACTCTGGCAGACACTTAACCTGGTATCGCATGACATTTTGATTAAAAATTAGAATGGTACAAGAGCAACATGACACGCACTAACAGGATTAAAAGCTGCTTGCAACGCAATTAGGATGCTGAAACTGCTGGGTGGTTTAACAGGAATCCTTGGGAAAGCAGGTCCAATCCCCAAGATTTTAACCAAAAAGCTACAAGAAGACAAAGCGTTGCTTGCATTTGGCAGAGAACAGGGAGCAGAGAACAAGGAGGTGGCAGGTGACAGGAATAGCTCCATAAATTAAATACAAGTTAAAAATCAGCACCCAAGCTATGGCTGCACCATTCCTGAAAGTGTTCAAGGCCAAGGTGGACAGGGCTTGGAGCAACCTAGTCCAGTGGAAGTTGTCCCTGCCCATGGATGGGGGTGGAAAGAGATGAGCTTTAAGTTCCCTTCCAACCCAAACCATTCTAGGATTCTGTGATTTTCTCTCTGCCAAGTGAAGTGCTCACACCTGGGACAGGAAGAACATATATCTCTCTTCTTGCTTCCTCAAAGAAAGCAGATCTTCCCCTAAACTAAAATCCCAACTGGATTCAGAAGGGGGATACTTTCCAGATGGTGGGAATTCAAGCCAAGGTGGCTCTCCAGCACATCTCCAGGGAGGCGAGATGTCCCAGCTCCTCGTCTGTGGGAACAAGGGAGTCAGCAGCAGCAGGGGGGTGATGACAGCAGGGTGGTGACACAGCACAGGCTGTAGGGCCAGTGGGGTGACAGCAGGGGGAATGCTGGGGGGGCATGTCCCTGCTCAGCACAGGCTGAGCTGACCTCGGAGAAGGGAGGAACAGCTTTAAGTCTGCCTTTACAGACTGAATTTCCCAAATACATCCCCATCAACATCAGGGCTTAAATGTTTGTAAATCCACGTCACAATTCTGACACTCTCTGAGGAGCTGCCAACAGCTTTGGACTGGCAGGATATTTACATCTCTGATAAAATTAAACAACAAAACTGAAATGTATCAGTTTGTCCCGACTAAAAGGGATTTACTACAGCTTCACTAGCCTGGGGAGAGGAATACAAATTACTCCTCTGGTTGGAGTTAGGGCAGGGGTTTCAAGGCCAGCAGAGGAAAGCACAGCTGAAGAAGCCCAGGATAAGGAGACCCTTCCCCAGCTCCAGGGAACCCATCACCTGTGGAGGCACCTGCCTGTGCCTGTAGGAGTAACAATCGCTTAGGGATTGGATGTTCCTCACCAAAGGGAGCTCAGAGGTGGACTGGAGAGGAGAGGAAACCTGAGCACAGGGCTGGGGATGAGCCCCACTTGAATTCTACAGGGAGCCAAGACAACCAGTGTCAGGCGTGAGAGCTGTTTGTCTCTCCTCTCCCTCTCCTTCTCCTTCTCCTTCTCCTTCTCCTTCTCCTTCTCCTTCTCCTTCTCCTTCTCCTTCTCCTTCTCCTTCTCC
>JAWWTY010000064.1:2095172-2105889 GCA_035222235.1 Margarornis squamiger | reverse complement strand
GGCATTCCCACCTGAACCTGAGCGTGGATAATCTTGGGGGTTGGGACTTCTGGTGCCACTGGTGGGATCCAGAGGAGGAGGAGAACCCCAACAGGGCTGGGACCATCACTCTCACCAACAGGTTTCCTTTCCTTTTGCTTTGCCCTCAGGGGGCCCATGTGGTGCTCAGCACAAGGGCCAATGAGCACCATCCTGTTCCTGCCCCAGGGGCCTGGTTATACATCTATTTTTATAGGTTAAAACCAGTTTTTCTCTGTATCATTGTATTTATTGTAATCTTTTCAGTAACTCTGACTCGTAATGTCTCTTGAGCTGGGTTCATTTCTCCCACCAGTTTACCTTTAAACCAGCACATCTGTCAGGGCTGGTTTTTTGGACACCTGGCTTGGGGCAGAGGGAGGAATAGGTGGCTGAAGAAGTGATCAAGCTCCTCAAAGCCTGCCAGACCACACCTTAAGTGGACATGGAACAGCAGAGACACCTACGAAGGGTTTCTCTTCTCTCTGAGAGCAATTAATAATTTGAAATACAGAGAAAGAAATCGCTCAGGGAAGGGACCAGGAGCTCAACTCTTCCCCAAAGCTCCTGCTGACACTTTTAATCTCTGCTGCTCCATCTGCCATTGACAGTGCTTGAAAAACTACTAATGGCTCTTCATGCTGCTCCTAAAGTCAGCTCTTTAAGGGGTTAGCAACACCAGAATTCTTCCAAAGAAGCTTATTTTTATTATATTCCCAGCCCAAGACTGGAAACCGAAGAGCTTTAGAATAGAACTGGCTGCAACTGCAGCAAGTCTTGAAAGGGAGCAAGTTATGGGAAAAATCCCTTTTTGGACATCCTTCCACCAAAAGACAAAAAAAAAAATCCTAATTTTCCCACAGGAAACTTGCAAGTCGTGGGTAAGTGGGTTTTTCCTCACTTTTTTTTTTTTTTTTTTGCTGTCTATAAGTTTTTCCAGCTCAAATTTCATGTTTCAAAGAGTTAGTCTGAGCTGGCAGAAGGTGGGTGAGGGGAGGGTTGGGTGAGGCTTTCCCTCTCTTCCATAGAGAAAGAAGGTGGGAATCCACCATTAAAACGTGCATTTTGGAGCTTTCTCCAACATATTTGTTCCCCCCTGAGCTTTTCCTGAAGATGGCAACTGGCTCCTTGAAGGCTGAGGTGGCTCCCAGTTGGGGTAGGAATATTTAGGATGAGATCTTCTCTTCCTGCAGCGAGGCTGAGGGTTCTGGGAATGTCTTCTCAGCCACAGTGGGAATGGCAGGTGATCTCCCAGTGATGCAAAGGGAATAGGACAGGTGCTCAGCTTGGCTTTTGCCAGGTGGATAAGTCATAAATTGATTTATCTTCCCATAATTAACCTTTTGTTCCACCTACACTCTGGGCCAGGCACTGCTAGAGCAGAAACAGCACATCAGGGAGGAGAAGACCACGCTGGGAATATCAGTGCTGGTCCTGCAGTCATCCTGCTCTTCTTGGGTGAGAAGTTGGAGGCAAATAAAGCTGTTTTCTCAGCTCTGGGTGTGCAGTGAGGGGCTGATGCAGAACAAAGGTCCCAACAGCAAGACTCTCTCTGGCAAACAAACCCATTGAGCATCCCTCGCACGTATAATAACAATGCTTTAATTTCTGTGGGGTTTTCACTATTATTATTAGCATTTCAGCTGCCAAGAGCTCCTTGCCAGCTTGCTGTGGGTTGGTTATTTTTAAGCCTTGCTTGTTTGCCTCTCTGTCCCAGGCTCCTCAGCCTTTTATGACTGGAACACCAAGCCCTCGTGCCCTGCAAACACACCCTCCGTGGCTTCGCTCACGTGAGGCAGCTTTGATGTGGAAAGCAAGTTAAGTATGTGCTTTGGTGTTTATAAGATGGGGTCCTCACTTTCTTAACCCCTGCCCAAGAAGTTTAGTTTACTGGAGCTTTCCCAATAAATCCCTGTCTGCCTTGCTTTGGAGCACAGCTCCGTGTTTTCCCCCACTACAGATGTGTGAGACTTGGCACTGTGGCCTCTCTCTTCCCCCCCCTCTCTTTGTTTTTGCTTATGGCTTTGTCTCTGGCTCTCCAGTATCATGTTTTCCCTCCTCTATGGCTCTGAATAATCAATTTGGAAAGCCAGGAAATAAATCAAAGCCTCAGATAGTAATGGAGAAAGAACGAGGGGGAAAGCAGACATATGGATTTCATCACCAACGGAGAAGAACATGTCTAACAATAACAACAGAGTGTAAATGAGTGTATGGACTCACAGGAGCCTTTTCCAAAAGGGTTCTTTTTCTACAGCATCGGGGAAGTTATTTTGTGGTTGGAGCTCTTTGCAACTGGCACTGCCTGAACTCTTTCCCAGCCTCATTCTTTGCTCTTTTATCAAGTCCCACTGAAGGTCTGGTGCCACCAGCTGTGCCCTGGGAAGGGGTCAGCGATTCTGGGCACCTCCCTGGAGAGGACCTTCCTCGCGTGCTGAGCCGTGATGGTTTCCATCCCCATGTCCCTGCAGAGCGCCGTGGCCTGGAATTCACTGCCTCTCCCCTAAACAAAATTAATCAAGCGTGCAAGGCCTTCCCTGGCCAAGATAAATGAAGGAGAGAACATTGTCTGGTGGTGTCAAGCAACCCCAGCCTCGTGTTTGCTTTGAAACCACAGAGCCCTGTGCTTGGTCGCTGCTGGGGCATTGACCTTCTCCGGGGGCGTTGGAGACCCTGCTATGGGGACTCGTAGGGTTGGTGCTGAAAGCAGCAGAACCTTTTGGTTTCCTTTCCCATGGAACAGGATTCCTCGTTGCTTGGATGGTCTTTTCCCTCTGGAGTGGAAGGGTGGGTAAAATGCTGGCACGTGCCACGATCTTGGACACGGGCCTGGAGTGACAGGATGGGGGGAATGGCCAGAGGGAAGGGTGGGATGGGATACTGGGAAGGAATTCCTGGCTGGGAGGGTGGGGTTGCCCCGAGAAGCTGTGGCTGCCCCATCCCTGGAAGTGTCCAAGGCCAGGTTGGAGCAACCTGGGCTAGTGGAAGGTGTCCATACCTATGGAACTGGATGATCTTGAGGTGCCTTCCCACCCAAACCATGCCATGATTCCAGGATTAGTTAGAGCTGCCAGGAGGAGCTGCTGTTGCAGACTCTTGGGCTGAAGTCAGTGATGCTTTAACTAAAGGAGGGTTGGGTTTAGAGGTTCTTTACCACACCTCCCTCATCCTCTCTACCACCATCAGTGCACAGATCTCCTTCCTTTTCCCCATTTCTCCCAAATTCTGCATTAGCTGATGTGTTTTTACTAGTTGGGTGGTGGGTGTTTAAACCCAGATGGCTTTTTTAACAGCTCCTGGGATAATCCAACAAACCATTACACCATCAGAGGTGGGAAGACAATCCAAGCCAAGGGTGAGTTGTTCTTCATGGTGTCCTCATCTGCAGATGGAAATTTCAGCTCCAAGCCCTGCTGGGACTTCCTTACCATGTTGGTTACTGACCTCTCCTAGAGGGATTTTGGTTAAATGTTTTTCAGTCCTTGAAAATTCCTATAAGAAACTGAGATTTTTCTACTGAAAAATCTTCGGGGAGAAATAAGAATTGCCAAAATTAAAGTGTTCTTAGGTCAGATATTTGGATTTGCAGCCAAGCTGACGTAAAAGCCTTCAAAAAGGTAATTCTGAGTTCTTGCTGCTGTGATGTGGAGGTGAAGAAATTGAGGGTACTGCAGAAAATGATCAGATAAGGCAATCAGTTCTCCCCAGCTCATTTCACAGTCCTGGGCTGCCTTTGAGTGCAAATCCAGCCCTTTTCACCAGCAATAAAAATCACATATTTTTCTGCTTTATTTTAGTTTCAAAAAAAAAAAAAGAAAAGAAATAAATAAAATAAAACCCCAAATAAACTTCCTGGCAGAATCCACCACTTGTCCTGTAACTGCATGTCATTGTGAAACAGCTTTTCCTAATCACAGCCTGTGCCCTGTGTGCCATTTCAGGGCTGCAAATAGATGCCAAAAATGACCAGAGCTCGGGGGTTGTGAGCACCCTCCGTGGCAAGGAGGAAAGGGGTACCAAATTAAGAAGATGAGCTGCAGGTCAGGCAGGAGAGTCTCTGAGTTCCAAGGAAAGCCTGAAAACCTACCTGGTCCTGGCTCTGACTTGCTTTTCAGGGCTGCTGAGCCTGGCTCTGCAAGGCAGGGCTGTGCTTGGAGCCTTCCCTTGGGTTTTTGGAGCACCAGGGCTATTTTCCCTCTTAGCAAATCAAGGCTGGCCTGATAGGATAAGCTGGGCCCAAACACTCCACTGGGTGAGCTGAAGGCTCAGCAGAGTTCTGGCTGTGCCTCTTGCTTCTTTTAGCAGGTTTTGCAAGTCCTGAGTGTCTTGCTGAAACCAAACTTCTTTCTCAAGGCTTTTGCCAGGGTATTGCAGTTCCTGGCACCGTAAGATAAAGTCATCTTAGGAGTGAAACAGAGACTTTGGATGTGTTTTAGTGATGAATAAGCTCCTATGACTCAGTTCAACTCGAGCAGAGGGTATCTCATGGACTTGCAAATTAGGGATGGTTTGGCTTGGAAGGGACCTTAAAGCTCATCTTGTTTCACCTTCCCCTATCCCACCTTGCTCCAGCCTGGCCTTGGACACTCCCAGGGATGGGAATCTCACCTGCTTGGCTGTGGCCCTGCAGTGTGACCAGTCAGCAATTCCTCAGAGGTGGCTGCAAAGTGGTCCCCACCTGGAATGCCTGTCCTGGGCAAGGCTCAGCCCTTGGTCTGCTGTTAACCAGAGCTTTGGAAACACCTGGGTTGCTCCAGTCAGAATTGAAAAGTCCATTTTTCTTGCACGAAGGCCACGTGGGCACAGTCTGCTCTCCTCGGTGTAGACTGAGGTTGGAGTAGTTGTTTTATCACAAAACCTGTGGGTTTTTTGCTGCTGTGCTTTACCCAGAAGTTCCTGAGGGGATGGGGAAGGTGATTTCTGATGCCATGAATCCTCCTCTGCCTGATTTGGGAGAGCAGGAGAAGGTGGCTTTGTGAGGTGCTGTGGATGATGAGGCTCTTTGTGCTTCTGTTCCACCTCGCCTGAAGGAGCTGCATCTTCAGCTCAGGCAGAAGCTCCAGGGTGCAGCTTGAGCTCCGTGTTTTGACATCACCCCCAACTCCTCTGAAATGACAGCGGGCTCACTGTGGCTTTGTGCCTCAGTTTCCCCTCTCCAATGGCAATTAAAGCTGCTCCTAAAGCCAATCAGCCCTCTTTCCACCTTATTCGTGCTCAGCCTAATGCAATAACTCTATTAAACCTCGAGCCTGGAGGCTGCAAATTTATGACCTTACAAAGCACCTGAAGCTTCACGACCCCCTTTTCAGAGTTTGGCTATTACAAAAAGCACTTTCATCAGGCTGTTCTTCATGTCAGACCCCCCCTTTTTTGGGACCCCAGAGCCTCCTTCTCCCTACCTGCAGAAGAAATCTGTCAGAGCAGAGAGTGTTGTGTGGGAAGGAGGCTGTTTTGTTGCCATGTGGACTGCGGGGCTGGTTGTTTTGTGATGACAACAGGGGCTAAAGGAGACCCTCCTGGGCTTTCCCCACTGGCACCGTGTTGGTCAGAGGAGTAAAAACATGTGTTTGTGTTTCTGCTCGGCGAGTGGAGCGACTGTGAGTCACCAGGAACACGAGGGGCAGATGGTTGGGGTGATGAGGTGTCACTTTTCTACAGTCACTCCTCGAAATGCAGCCCCGTTTTAAGGCTGCTTTGCATGCCTGGGGAGCTGGGCTGAAATTGGGGGAAACCACCGAGGCTGGAGTGGCCCAGAGCAGAGATTTTGGGAAGGGGGGGGGCCATACCTTGGTTTAAGCACAGCTTTGGGGACGTGGGAGTGTGGGCTGTGCTAAAAAACGAGTGGGAGAGAAATGAGGGATCCTTGGAGAAGGATTCCTTTGGTTCCCTGTGATCTCTTTAGGTAGGCAGAGCTCTTTAAGCTCCCACATTCCTCACAACAAGCAAAAAGCAAAGCAAACCCAAGCAAAAAGTACAAATCAGCTCGAGCAGAGCCTCTTTAAGCAGTTCAGAGCACACATCCCAGGGGTGCTTTTGACTATCTTGCCAATGCAATATATGTTTTATAGTCCTTTTAAAACGTGGGTAGAGTAATTGAGCTCTGGATGTGTTTGTGTTTGGAGCAGGGTTGGGGAGTTAACCCTTGCCGCCAGTTCTGGGCCACCTCTCTTCCTTTCCTGCCAGAATGTGTCCAAAGGTCACGTTTCCCATGACCTTTCAAGGTTTTCTCTAGGAAATGTGACTTCTCTGGGGCCTGTGATGGCCCTTTTCCAAGCCCTGTGCCATGGTGTGGGTGTGGAGCTGGGAGCGGGCTTGGAAGGACGGTCACAACTCCTGCCTCTCATGTTGGCAGCTCCTGGTTTCTCCCTTGTCCTCACTGTGTCCTGTTTCCAAGGGAAGAGGAAGGAGGTGATCCCACATTCTTTTTGCCTCCAGTGTGGCCTGGTATCTTTCAACCCTGGTGTTAAATTTTGGGGGGAAATCTATTAATCTTATTTGCAAACTCAACCATTCATGAGGATGGAGTGAACTGTGCTCCACAGTGATTGTGATTATTCCCTGAAGTGTAAAAACCATGTTCTTCTTCTCTAACACAACAATAATGCTGAAATAATGCATTTCTCTCCAGGCCTTGGTAATTAAAGCCCCTGGACTCTAATCCTCGTTGTAGAGTTTATTAAATGTTGTTGTTATTTGGGAGAGCAGCCACTGCTCTTGGGTGCATGAACTCATGAGGTGCCTTTCTCAAAACAGACACACAGGGGGATTTTGGGGGCAGTTTGGGGAGCTGGACCTCGTTCCAGGGAATCCATGGCTGTCCCATCCCTGGAAGTGTCCAAGGCCAGCTTGGACAGGGCTTGGGGCAACGTGGGCTGGTGGAAGGTGGGATGGGATGAGCTTTAATGTCCCTTCCAAGCATGACCACTCTGGGGCTCCACGACCCTTGTGGGTCCCTTCCAAGCGGGGATGTTCTTGCATTTCAGAGCAGCTTTGTGAGGATCCTGAGCTGTCACCTCTGGATCACAGTGGGGACACCAGCCCTGTGTGATGTCTCACTTAGCACCCAAACAGGCCTCCAAAGAGCTGCTTTCCCACCCTGAGGGCTGCAGAGCCACCTCTCCATGCCTTGGCTGCTCCTGCAGGGAGAGGGGACTCGTACCTACCTCAGAGCGGAGCTGTGGTCGCTAATGTTCGCAAAGTGCTTTTTAATCCCCTGCTGAAAGGGCCTGTGCGAGTGTGAGTTATAATTATTACGTAAATGTGCCTCATATTTTCCTGCCCAAGCCCTCAGCTTGCCACAGAGATGTTTTCCCAGCCTTTATGTGGATGCCATTGGGTTTGTAGCTTCCTGGCCTGCTGTCGACAGCCCCACGCTTCCAAAAGAGAGAATTAAATTCTTTTTCTTTTTTCAGCTTGGAAAGCCAAACCCCAACCCCAAACCGCTTTCAGGAAACCTTTCCAAGAGGGAAAAATTGATTATCCGTCCAAAGGGAAGAGCTGCAACTTCATTAAGGATGGGTGACTGGCTCTGGTTCCTGCACACAGGTGCCCACCTTGGGAGCAGAGGTTATTTAGGTCTCCTGGAGGGCCAGCTGAGCAAACATGGGCTCATCGTGTTGGCTCCTGAGGCTAAAATAAGCCATGAGGTCATGGCTCCATCACCGTGGCACCCTGCAATAATTAAACCCACTGCCTGGTCCCCCTGCAGCCCCAGCTTTGCTTACAGGTGTGTTGTTATTGAGCAGCTGGTGGAACAAATCCCTGCCAGTGCCAAGTATGAAACAGCTCAGGCCGGGGCCAAAACCAACACAGCCGGCACTGGGATGGAGCCCAGGGGGTGAAGTTCTCCCTCCTGGAGATGAAAACAAATCATAAAGGTTAAAAGGCAGGAATTGGGGGCCGTTGCTGTCTGCAAATTGAGGAATCTCTGCACCTCCTCCCAGGAGGAAAGGAGTTAATAGGTAGCCAAGGCGAGGGTTTAAAAATAGAGCTCCTTGCATAGCTATTTGGTGATGTCTCTGTCACTTCTGCTGCCACAAATCCCACTGTGTTCCCAGCAGGTTTTCAACGTTGGGTGTTTGAGGGGGTTTTATGACAGGGTGGGGAACAGGGAATGTGGGCTTTGGAAGAAATGACTTTGGAGGCCATGGAAACCAGGTAAGGGGCTGAGTCGGGTCCTCAGTCACACTGGCACCGTCCCACTGGAGTTAACAAGGTGGCTTTGAAACTGGGGAGACAGCTCAGTGAGCCCAAGGTATGTGTGAGCTGATGTGTGTCCCAAGAAATGGGATGTCCCATCCCTGGAAGTGTCCAAGGCCAGGTTGGGTGGGGCTTGGAGCAACCTGGGATAGTGGAGAGTGTCCCTGGATAGGGCTTGGAGCAACCTGGGATAGGGGAAGGTGCACCTGAATAGGGTTTGGAGCAACCTGGGATAGGGGAAGGTGTCCCTGGACAGGGCTTGGACAACCTGGGATAGGGGAAGGTGTCCCTGGATAGGGCTTGGACAACCTGGGATAGGGGAAGGTGTCCCTGCATAGGGCTTGGAGCAAGCTGGGATAGGGGAAGGTGCACCTGAATAGGGTTTGGAGCAACCTGGGATAGGGGAAGGTGCATCTGGATAGGGTTTGGAGCAACCTGGGATAGGGGAAGGTGCACCTGGATAGGGCTTGGAGCAACCTGGGATAGGGGAAGGTGTCCCTGCATAGGGTTTGGAGCAACCTAGTCTAGGGAAAGGTGTCCCTCTCCATCACAGTGGGTGGAACTGGATGAGCTTTAAGGTCCCTTCCAATCCAAACAACTCTGGGATTCCCTTCTTGCATGAGTTTATTCCTCTCTCTTCCCGAGGGACGTGGCCCACACAGTGCAAGGTGCAGGTGATTTCCCCACCAGCTGGGCTGTGCTCACTGATGGCCTCCCAAATGTGGCCCCAGAGAGTCCCTGCTGGGAGCTGAGTGTCCCAGAAGAGCCTGTGGCTCAGAAACAGGGGGTTCCACCACAATTCCTGCGTGTCTGGTCCTGAGCAGCAATCCCTGCGTGGAGCAGAGCCTGGCACTGGCAGGCAATGGGAAAGCTGAGGCTGAAACTCCAGTTGTTCCCTTTGGAGGAGCTGGGGCTTTCATTAGTGCAGATAGCCCTTTTCCAAAGCCAGAGCTCACAGTCCTTGCTGGGGCAGAACTGCCTGTCTCTGTCAGTCTGGGGCTCACAACGTTTGCTGATATGCAAGAAGCTCCAAAGCTCTCCCTTCCCTTTATGATTTTTCAGACATTAAATGATTGCTGTGAATTTCTGTCCAGTTTTTTTTTATTCAGAGCACATCTCTGCGAGCCCATTAGAGGATGTGCTGGGGCAGTGCAGGATTAGATAGGAAAACTGGATTAGCCCCTTAGGATTTCAGTAATGTGGCTTTGGTTTAATATAGAAGATTTTCTTTCATATGCTCCCAGAAAAATGCAGCCTTGCATAGCTGAGATCTGATTTTCCCACCCTGTTTTCTCCACAGATCCATTCCCTTGACTCTTTCTCGTGGATAAACACAGAGCCAGGTGGAGAGATGAGAGATTTTTTTGGGAACACGGGTTGATCTGTGGGGAAGGGCTGGGCTTCAGCTCCTCATTTTCAGGGGAATGTGAGGTCCCTTTCCCTCTGTTCCAGAACACACAGGTGAAGGGAGCAGGAGGAAAACTCTCCTCTGCCTTTCTCTTGTCATCCCTGAAGGTGTTCCATTTTCATTTGGGATTTCTGGACTCTCTGGCTTTGCTTGGTCCTGCTCCCATCAGAGAGAAGATCCAGGTGGGGAGGGAGCCTGACCTGGCACAAGATCCCCTGTCCCCCCAAATCCTGGTCCCTCTGACTCTATTAAGGAAGTGAAGCTCTTGGCCCTGCTGTGCCAAAACTTTCAGGAACGTGGCTATGTGTCAGGACAGGATTTAGCCAGGGGGTTGAGAGTCCCCTTGCTAAAAGTGAGTGACATGGGACAAACCAAGCAGGCAGCTCAGAGCTGACTGGATTACCTCTAAGGTCCCTTCCTACCCAAACCCTGTGAAATCTCTGTGAAAACCTTCCCCTGGTAAAAGTTAACTGGTGAGATTGAGGCAGCCAGAGCATGAAGGAAGGGGCAAGAAGGTTAATTCACATTATCCAGGGTTTCTAAACAATGGGATGAATGGGGATGGGGATTGCACACCCATAGCAGGAGGTAGGTGAGCATGGAGGTGACAGGATAAAGGTTCCCTGGCATCCCTGAGATCCAAGGTGGACAATCCTTCGAATCCATTCAACATCTTGACTAAGAAAGCTGAAGAAGAGGGAGCTTTTCAGAAGAAGCATGAGGGGCACCAAGCACTTGTGGTGCTGGTTGAGCCTCCATCCCTTGGGAAATGAGGAGCAGGTGGAGCAGAAGTTGTGCAGGAGCAGAAGGAACCAGGTTTGCTTCTCTTCCCGTGGGTGCAGAGAGTGCTGGGCTGCTTGGGACACCCTCCAGCTTGAAACCACTTGGCTCCAGCTCCCTCCTCCCTGCTGGTTCCCAGAAGAGGAGTGGCACTGGAAGGACTGGTGCTGTCTCCCAGTGCCCCACCTTGGTGCAATGCATTCCCCTGCAATCCCAGCTAAGGTGGCAGCTCTTTAAATGGCCTTCCCCTGCAATCCCAGCTAAGGTGGCAGCTCTTTAAATGGCCTTCCCCTGCAATCCCAGCTAAGGTGG
>JAWWTY010000064.1:2071591-2088864 GCA_035222235.1 Margarornis squamiger | reverse complement strand
TGGGGCTGTGCCCACTGCCCTGGGGAGCCTGGTCAGTGCCCACCACCCTCTGGGGGAAGAACCTTCTCCTGAGACCCAACAAAACCTGCCCTGACCCCAGAATGTTGAGGGTTGTATCTCTTGGTTTCCACCTCGGCGTGGCACAACCCGGGAAGGGATGAACCCCTGCCCGCAGGATGGGTGTTCCTGTGTTCCTCCTTGCACAGTCACCTTGGAGAGAGCCTTTTTGGCTGCAGGAGGTGCTGGCTGTGTCCCTGCCCCCAGGAGGATACCCAAGTGCTCCTCGCCACGTCCCTGCGAGCGGCTCTTGGCTCCTTCTCCCCTCCGTCCCCTGCGGCGCATCCATGTGCGGAGCAGAGCCATGCGAGGAGTGGCTCCCCCGGCAAGGCAGGAGTGTCTTTGGGAAGGGGCCAGCTCCATGTGTACAATATTTCCATTAACTCAGGGAGTGAAAGGCTGGGCTCGGGGCCCGGCTTGTGCTGCAGTCAGGACGATCCATCACGGCCATGTCAGCGGGGCCGGAGCTCGGCGGCACCCCCGGCTCGGAGCTCCCACCTGCCTTGGAATGCCGCTGCCTTCCCATGATGTGATGGCTCTTGGGAAGCATCTCCTTGCTCTGAGTAATGCCCAGCTCTGCCAACTTGCCCCCACGGGGCACCTGCTGCCATTCCCAGCGCTCCAGGGAGGTGACAGCAGCTCCCAGGCTTGCTGGGATTAGCTGGAGTTCCTTCTCCCAGGCGTGTTGTTCTCACACATGTGGCCAGCAGGGACATGCTTTTCCAGGGCCCCCGAGCCTGTCCTGGATGGAGCCAGGAATCCTTCTCCTCAGAGCTTTGCTGTGCTGACACATCCTCTCCAGACACAACAGAGCGAATTCTGCTCCTTGAGTGGGGGGTTTAATCCTTCTCCAAGCCAGAAAGTGCTTAGAGTTTCCCTTTTCCAAAGGGTTCAGGCCACGTCAGGTCCTGCAGGCATTGGGGGCTGTGCTGTCTCCTCCCTGAGTGCTCCAAGAGCCTTGGAGAGGGATGTGAGAGGGATGGGCTCCTTCTCCAGCTCAAAGAAGAGAGATCCCATGCAGCCAACACCAGGAAATCATCGCTGCTTCCATGAAAAAGCATCTCCCACCTTAGATGGGACCCCCCTTTCCTGCTCCATCTCAGCATCAGTAATGCCCACCAAGGACTGCTCCACTTGTAGACCTCGACCTTGTCTGCTCAAGGAATATTTGAACCTCCCCAGACCTCAGAATTCAGGAAAACAATCCCAGCCCAACCTCCCCGTGCTGTCACTTCCACTTACAGATCCCAGTGATGACATTGCCGTGGTGGGTTTTGGCCACGCCGTGTCCTGGAGCACCTGAGTGTGGAAAAGGGACCTTTCTCCATGCCCAAAATCCAGCTGGTGCCCTCCAGGAAAGAACAGCCAAGGTGATGTTGATGCTCCCCCCGTGCCTCTTCACAACCCTGGTTGTTTTATTTTTTCCTCTTGCCCTCCCTCTCCTGCAGCCCAAAGAAAAAAAAGAAAGACATTCTTGTCCCCAAGTATTTTTTTCTGCATATTTGCAGCGTGAGCAAAGCAGGAGGGGTGAGGGCAAGGAGGGGGATTGAAAGGTTTGGGAAAAAATCTCACACAGGGCTTGGTTTACAAGGGACAGCTGAGTGGATAAAGCCTGTCTCCAAAGAGGGTTGTTAGGAGCTTTTCTGGCAGCATTTCCCCTCCTACCCCCAACCTCTGGCTAAGCTACTCCGAGGGAAAACAAGGGAAGGGAAGGAGGGGGAGAATTTTTGAGCGTTCCAAAAATCAGACCTCAAAAACCGAAAGAAAACCCCAGTGAGGCTCGTGGAGCAGAGCAAAGCAGCCCAGGGGAGTGGGCTGGGGGGCTCTGGGGAGGGGGAGAAGTGCTGCAGGTGGGGGCCAGGTATTTGTGCATCATTATTTGAGAGGGCAAATAATCCCAAAGAGGGACAAATGGCCCTCTCGCTCAGTAAGGTTGGGGATCCCAAGGCGTTCCAGGCATAAAATTCCCTGTGAATGCCTGTCCCAGGCAGTTCTGTTGGGTTCTGCTTTCCCTTTGGGGCTCACAGAGCACAGGGAGGATGCCAAGGGAAGGTGCCTTCCCCAAGAGATTCCTGGTAACTCCACCTCCCTCCTCTTCTCCGTGTCCTTTGCTTATCTGTGGTGTGATTAAAGCTCTGGATATTTCCAGAATTAGGATTGGGTATCAAAATCGAGACTCTCTGTCCCTACACAATGCAATTTTTGGGGTGCAGGAGGCTTTTTCTTTCTGGAAGTTCTACTCATAAAAAGGAGAGATGCCTCACACCAGTGTCAGGTTATTCCTCATCCCTGGGCTGTGGGAAGCTTTTCCTCTGGAGTGGATATCACCTCTGGATCTCAGCAAGCCTCTCAGCCTCGAGAGAAAACCAATTTACAGGCCTGTTGTGGTCACAGTGTTCGATCTGGAGGCAATTCTTGGCCAGCAGGGAGGACACAGGATGGTCTCAATGCACCATGTGCAATCAAGATGCTTTTAATAAGCACTCATTAATGAGTGGACAATAGCAGCTTTATTAAGCTTCAATTAAAGGCATGCTTGGGAACCTTAAACTGAGATTATGTGGTGGAAGGGGATGTACTGGAATTTGGCTTTTTTTAAGGCTTCTTGCAGGTCATTGAAGGGGGGGAAGATGCATTGCCTGAAGGTCTGGTCCTGCCCTGGGGTCTGGGGTTGTCTGTGGAGCTTCTTCCAGTGCTGGAGGAGGGATCCAGCGGGAACACAGGGGAGGAGAACTGGCTGAGGTTTCTGCAATACTGTCTGAGCCCTGCTTGCAATAGCAGTTTGGGATGGGGGAGAGGTTTTAGCCCTGCTGTCCTGCCCTTGGGATGGAACAGAGCCTCTTCCCCTCTCTCCCCCTGCAGCATCCCGAGGAAGGTTCCTTCCCTTGCAACTGCAGGGTGTTGCAATGCAATATTTGGGTCCTGTCCTTCTCCATGGGTGGGCATTGCACGAAGACAGCCCCTTCCACGCTGCTTTAATTCCCCGTGGGAGCTGCAGCTCCTTGAATTCTCCAATAAACCACAGCACTGGGGTTTGCTGCAGCTGCTTAAGCCCTGCCCTACCAAAATGGATTTCATGCCCAGAGCTGTGTGTGGGATTGGGCTGAGGGTTTGGGATCAGGTGCCTCTCCCATTGTCCTTGAGTTTAGTAAACAGCAGCGATGGAAAACTATCCAAGGGCCACACGTTGCTTTGGGACCCAAGGGAGCAGGCAGGAGCCAAGGATGCCAAAAAGGAATCCCACTCTTTATTAGCTGATGATAAAACCATGGGGAAATAACAATAACACCTGGGCACAAATCTCTGAAGCCCATTCAGTGCAGGGCTTTGGCTGGAAAACTCTCAGGACAACCTACACCAAACTCCCAAGCTATTGCAGAGCTATTCACTGACCCCCCTCCCACTGCTCTTCCATCCTCCCCGTGGCTGCTGAGCTCTGCAATCTGCTTTCCTACATGGTTTTCCAGCCTGAAACCATCAGATCCAGCCCTTCCCAGAGTATCCAGCCCTTCCCAGGGTATCCAGCCCATAAATGCCCCTCCCAGGCTGTGTTTGCCCTGCCAGAGCTCCCTTTGGAGATGGGCCAGTGCAGGTACTGGATTCAGGCTGGATCCCTGCACAGAAAGGCATGCCAGGATTGCTGGCCATGCTGCTTCCAGAGAGCTCAGGGGGACCTGGCCAAGTGCCTCGGAGCTGGTGTGAATCAGAGC
The DNA here is from genome assembly GCA_035222235.1 of Margarornis squamiger. Taxonomy (NCBI): domain Eukaryota; kingdom Metazoa; phylum Chordata; class Aves; order Passeriformes; family Furnariidae; genus Margarornis; species Margarornis squamiger. Next base: position 2,085,097 of record JAWWTY010000064.1, on the reverse strand, counting down.
TTCCCTCAAAGCCAGAGCGTGGGACTTGTCTCAGCCCTGTTCCCTTCAAGCCACCTCGTGTGTCCCTCTGACCCAGACCCCCTGAACTCCCCGTGCCTGCAATCCTCCAAATCCCAGCTGCATCCTTGGCCAGCCCTTCCTGCCCTTTTCCAGCTCCTCTCACCCTCTGGGCTGACCTGCCTGTGTTCTCGTTGCTTCATTGATCCTCCAGCTATTTTTTATTTATTTTTTTCCTCCCAATTTACTTCTGAGAACTCGCATCATTCCCAGTTCCCTGCCCTTCCTATAAAGGGCTGAGCGTGTTAAATGCAGATTGTCCTTAAGAGCACTGTTAATTGAGCAAAGGCAGCCCAACATGTGTCACACACACGTGTCTGAGCTCGGGGCTGCCAGCCCTGAGGACGCTCTGATGATGCTGTGAGATGAGATTTGGGCAGGGAAGGGGTTCTGTCTGTTCCTTCTGACGTCTCTATCTCCTAACGGGACAAAATGAACCCGATTCCTCGCTGAAGCCACGGGCTCCTCGCCAGGGGTGAACAGGATCCAGCAAGAAGGATGGCTTGGAGTGGCTCCCTGAATAGTCCACGTTGTGGAGAGACTGGTCTTGTGTGTGTGGTTTAGTACAAAGTGTTGCTTTGAATTGGCTGGGAAACACGGAACGTTTCTGCACAATGTTTTGGGGGTTGAGAGACAGGAATGGGTTCACACTGAAAGAGGGGGAATTTGGGTTAAATACACCCAAATTCTGCCCTGGCAGAGAAGCTGTGCCTGCCCCTGGATCCCTGGAAGTGTCCAAGGCCAGGTTGGAGCACCCTGGGCTGGTGGAAGGTGATGGTCCTGCACCTGCATGTCCCCATCAGTCCTGCCCAGACTTCCCTCGTGCTGTTTTTCCTGTGGAACAGGGGAAGGAAAGGGATAAGAAAGCTGTTGAATTGTCTTTTTCCTCAATATCCCCAAAGCAGCGCTCACGATTTTCTAGTTGACTCTCAGCTAAGAAATGTGCTCAAACTGAGGCTGTTTCTGCTCAAAGACACTGAGTGAACATGTCAGCCTCATCCCCCAGATCCTCCTACCAGAGCCCAGAAAGCAGGGAGAGGAAACCAACAGCAAGAAGGAGCAGGGGAAAAAAAATAAGAAAGAAATAGAAAAATGGGATTGAAACATTTCTGACGCAGCCCCAGCCCCATCCCAACCTCTTTGATGTCTCCTGGCTCTGATATTCTTATCTCCAGGAAAGATATTCCTGTTTCCTGCCTTCTTCAACCCTTGGGAAGTCCATCCCTGCCTGGGGTGCTCTCCAGCTCCAGCCTGGTGTTTGGCCTCTTTGCTAAGCTTGTCTCATGTTGGGTTAATGCCTGCTGAGCTCGTGGTGCCATTTAGCATTTTGGGGCTAATTCAGGGTGATTCAGGAGGAAAATCAAGAGCAGGCAGGTGTATCCAGAGCCTGCCCCCACGGAAAGAAGGCAAACAAGCAGCTCGGGAAAGGCCATGAATTATTCAGTGCAGCCCAAAGGGGAGCATCTTGGGGGAGGTGGGGATTTCTTTTCAGGAGAGGCCAGTTTGGAGCTTTTGGGGCTTTTAACCCTGCCAGTGTGGGTGGGTGAGTCAACCCTGGTGAAGACAGACCTCTGTTCCCAACAGAAAATGGGGGATGAACCCAAGGAAGCTTTAAAGAGCCGTCAGTTTGGGGACAGGGGTTGATGTCACCCCACATGGGGGTCCCTCTCACAGCTGCTGGAATGTTCTATGGGGACACACTGGCCTTGTGACACGCCCTGGTGGCCCCAGGAACGTGGCCATGCTCGAGGATTGCATTTGGATCCTTGTCCAGGCAGATTAAAACCATAACCTTGTGTGTCTCTGCCCTTCTGGAGATGCCTGGGTGCAAAGCTGAGGTGCTGCCTGGCTTATGATGGGACTTGTCCTTGTTGGAAAGGGAAATGTTGGCTCTTGGCAGGAACAAAAATAGGACATTTCACACCCCAACTTGATCACTCTCTGCTCAAAATGGCTATTTTTCCATTTTCAGCCTTTGATCCTTTTGTTTTCCTATAAACCAAGTCCACCACTTCCAGGGAAATCGGGGAACTTTCTCCACTTCAACAAAAGCCTGACCTTCCCTTGGAAAAATGGTTGGATGGACATTTTTTTTGAGCTGTCCTGGCAGGGATTTTTGCAGTTCAGCCTGAAGGGAGGAAGTTCTGTAGCAAAGCAGGTCCTGGGAACTTCAGGGCAGTGGAACTTGATCAGGGATTGTAATTACAGCTCTGGCTTTTAGTGGGGAATCCTCTCTGTGGGTTTTTGTTCCTAGAGGGGTCAGACTGGTGCCTGTAAATCCCAGGGGTAAATCCAAAGGGTAAATCCAAGGGGTAAATCCAAAGGGTAAATCCAAGGGGTAAATCCCAGGGGTAAATCCCAGGGGTAAATCTCAAGGGTAAATCCAAGGGGTAAATCCAAGGGATAAATCCCAAAGGTAAATCCCAGGGGTAAATCCCAAAGGTAAATCCCAAGGATAATCCCAGGAGTAAATCCCAGGGGTAAATCCCAGGGATAAATCCCAGGAGTACATCCCAAGGGTAAATCCCAAAGGTAAATCCCAGGGGTAAATCCCAGGAATAAATCCCAGGAGTAAATCCCAGGGGTAAATCCCAGGAGTAAATCCCCTCCTGGAGACCTGGAGGCTTTGCCCCATTAACCCCCCAAGCCCTGAGGCCGGTTTATAGGGCTGGGCTATTCCTGGGAACGGGAAACTTCCCTAAAATAGACAAGCCTTGGGAGAAATGTGAAGGAAAGGAGGGAGAAAATACAGATCAAGATCCTTGATCTTGGCCTTTGCTCCCTGAACAATCCCATCCATCGTGCCCCACTCCAGAGTCTCAATTTTTGGGGAGATGGAACTGAATTCACTTTGCTCCGTGGGTTTTGTGCTTCCCCAGGTCTCGGTGGAGAAATCTGGGAGGAAGGGAAAAGGGGGCTGAGTGTGGCTGGATTTTCTTCCTCTTTTACACCCAGTTTGGGCAGGGAGATGCAGGAATAAAGGCAAGATCTTTCCAATCCCTTTTTCTCCACCCTAAATGTATTCCCGCGACCCCAACATACACGTGCCCTCGTTAAGGGGAGGGTTTAACCTCGCTTTTTATTTTCTGACAAATAGTAAATTCCCTCAAAAATGTGCTGCAGAAATGACTCACAAATACCAGTCTCGTTTGGCAAGTACATTTTGGCCAGAAAAGGGTCTTTTTTTTTTGATGCCGAAATGTTTTGCTTCGACATTTTTCAAAATAAACCCTTTTGACCTCTCTTTTCGTACAGGGGATTTTCAAGAATTGAGCAAAAGAAGAGAAGAAAATGTCCTGCTAAATTAAAAGAATAAACCACCAAATGAAGAGAATGAATCAAAGTGGTCCAGAGCGCTGGTTTAAATCAGTGAAAATATTAAGTTGACCCAGTTTTATTTATATTTGGCTTTTTTTCTCCTGAAAACTCTCCCAAGAGTCAGTTCCTTTTGACCCAAACTCCAAGTTCCTCCTGCTTTATTTTTTTTCCTTCCCCTGCTTTAACCACTGAGGTCACAAACCTTTCATGTTCAGCAGAAAAGCTGCTCTCAGATTATTGCCATGAACTCTTTCCTTTCTGATTATTCCAAGGAAATCCAGCTCCATGGATTTCCATGGATTCCCATGCCGTGTTTTAACACCTTTTCTGACCGGACAAAGCCACTTTGAGGGCAAAAATGGTTAAAAAGGTTAATAATCATTAAAAATGGCTCCTGGTTTTTGGTGTTCCCTGGAAAGCAGGGGAGGTCTGGATATTTCCCAAACATTTTGGATGAGACTTGGAGCAACCTGTGCTGATGGAAGGAGTCCCAGGGGGTTGGACTACATGAGATTGAAGGTCCTTCTCCCAACTTTTTGGGGATTCCAGGATTTACCTGGACTCTCTGCTTGGAGCCTGTTGGAGCATTTCATCCCTGGGCTGTAATTCCAGGTAGGTTTCCCCTTGGCAGCACCCCCAAATTAAGCCCTAGAGCCACCCAGCTTTAAACAGGGCCAGCCCAGGGAGGTGGGGTGATATCAGCCCTGTGGAGCTGCCCATCCTCCCAAATCCCCCCTCTCCACCTCCTTCCCTGCCAATTCCCACAGCCCAGCCTTGGAGGCAAAGGGCAAGTGACACCCCTCTTGGAGTCACACGTGGCCTGGATGGGCAAAGCTCAGTGCCCAGCCCATCTGTGCTTCCCACATTCCCAAATTTCACATGAAAACAGCTGAAAAAGCGAGTTCTAAATCAGAGCTGATGCTTCATCCCATTGAAGCTCAACCTCTGCTCGGAGGGAGCTCCAGCCCAAACCCCTCTTAGGGGAACTTAAAGCTCTTTCCCCAAGGAGAACCTTGGGAAACCTTGGCTCGACAGAGTTTTTAAGGAGCCTTAAATTCTGCCTTCTGCCAGGTTTCCCAGGTCAGGCACACAAAGGCTGACCTGTGTGACTAATGGGTTCTGTGGTTTGCAGGCTTAATAATTAAGAAAGTGCTTGTGGCTCAGCCCAAATAATTCTGTTGATTTTTCTCAGCTAGTAAAAAAAAAACCTGAAGGGTTTCTTATCGAATCAAGACTTGCCTCGGTCCCCCAGGGGGGGATTTTTTTTCTGTTGTTGTTGTTTCCATTTCCATTCTCTCAACTAAATTTAAAAGGTGAACATTTCCAAGTGGCAATCTCCTTGGAAGTGGAAAAGCGGAGAGGAACCAACCCCGTGCCTGGCTTGGCTCAAAAAGTTCAAGGGCGCTATTTGGGCTCCCTCCAAATTGTTTCCTTTTGGAACTGCTTTGCAAAAAACCAGCCTGAAGTGGGGCTGTTTCTGGCTCTTTGGGAATTCAGGATGGGAATGGCATGCAGGTGCCCCCAGGAGGAGCCCAGCCTGCCTTGATTTCCCATTCCCAGCCCGCAGCTCTCGGGGATATTCCCGTGTGCTGCTGCAGGGCTGGCCCTGCCACCCAGTTTTGGGGTGATTTCCCTGGCCTTTCCTGTTTTCCCATCTAGGCTGGCAGGAGAGGAGCGTTCTGCTGTGGCTGGGAGCTGCTGGGAGCAGGAAAACAAGGGAAACTTTTACTGCTGGCTCGAGGCATCCAAAACAAATCATTTGGGTGGCGATTTGGAGCCGGAGGCGTGCCCAGCACCAGGCAGCTCAAAGGTGCCATTCATGGGGTGCCCTTCCCAGGGAAGGGTTCCCAGGTGGCAAAGGAGGGCTGGCACAGCTTGAGGAACAGCCCTGCCTTCTCCCTGGCCTCTTTTCTTGGATGTGGAGCAGCCTGGCGGGAGGGAAATGGGGTCAGACCCTGCCAGGTGTGCAGGGAAGGGAGGGCAGGAATTCCTGGGCTGGGGAAGGTTAAAGCTCCATGAGCTCCAAAGCTCTCCAGCCCTGCCTGGGTGGGTGGAACCTCTGCAGGGCTAAAAGGTTGTGCAGTGACAGACAGGGAATGGTTTCCCAGTGCCAGAGGGCAGGGATAGATGGGATATCGGGATGGAATTCTTCCCTACAAAGGAGATGAGACCCTGGCACAGGTTGGGCAGAGAAGCTCTGGCTGCCCCTGGATCCCTGGCAGTGCCCAAGGCCAGCATGGAGCACCCTGGGCTGGTGGGAAGTGTCCCTGTCCAGGGCAGGGGTGGCACTGGATGGGCTTTCAGTTCCACCCCAAACCACTGTGGGATATTAAATCAGGACCTGAACTGGCATTCCCGTGGAGATGAAATGATGGAAAGGCAAACAGGCAGCTGGAGAGAGGCCCTGCCCAGAGCAACCTCCAGGGCAAAATCATGGGAATGTTCAGATCCCCCCTGGAGTCAGGTGGAAGGGCAGCTGGATGGGATATTTCCCACCCTCCAAACCTCCTGTTTGGAGCAGCAGCTTCATTTCAGCTGAGCTTCAACTGAGACTTATCACACCCTGCCAGCTGCCATCAAACACCATCCCAGCCATCCTCACCACATCCCAGCCATCCTCACCACGTCCCATCCATCCTCACCACATCCCATCCATCCTCACCACGTCCCATCCATCCTCACCACGTCCCATCCATCCTCACCACCTCCCAGCCATCCTCACCACGTCCCAGCCATCCTCACCACGTCCCAGCCATCCTCACCACATCCCATCCATCCTCACCACCTCCCAGCCATCCTCACCACGTCCCATCCATCCTCACCACATCCCAGCCATCCTCACCACATCCCAGTCATCCTCACCCTCTCCCTGGATGTGCCCACCTTCAATTTCTTGTTATCTGTGTCTTTACCAGCCTGAAAAACAGAGGGAGGTGACTCTGGAAAGCAACTTTGGCAGCGATGAGAGCCGTGAAACATTTTCAGCGGGATCTTCCTTTGGATCCAGGGGCTTCTGCAGCAAACCTGGCAGGAATGAAGGAATTAATCCAGAGATGGAAACAATTTGCCTTTCAAGCAGAAGGGGAGGGGGAAGACAAGATGAGAGGGGAAGGGGGAAAAATATTATTTTCAAATGGAAGTTTTCTGTTAGAAATGTCCAAACTGGCTATTTCAACTGCAGCAAGGTTCTGGCAGATCCTTTTCAAAGGGAGCCTGAAACCTTTTAAAGAGAAATATCAAAGGAAACATTTTTTTTTCTTTAATTTTTTTTCTTTCTCTGACATTTTTTCACGAAACCAAAATATATTTCTTGAGGGACTACAAAGTGACCCAGCTCCTCAAGCCAAATGCAAATGGGCGTTTAGGAGCTTTTACCAACATATCAAAGAGGTTTTTTCTTTCCTTTCCCACTGCTGCCATTCCCGCCAAGGATGGTGAAAACAAGGCAGGGAAAAGAACTCCTGGTGGGTATTTTTTTGGTGCTGATGCCTCGAAGGAGCTGTTCTACACCCCCTTTCTCTGAGTGTTTTTGCTGGCTGAAATGGCAGGGCTTCTGATGGGGAAGATCTTGGCTGGGATTTGGGTGGTTTTGCTTTGAAAAGCTCTCTTTGAGGGTGTTGAAGGAGACGGGGTGGGAAGCCCTGCCAGGTTTGCATTGCAGCCTTTCCCATACCCCAGGAAAAGCAAGGCCAGAGCAAGATCCAAAAGGACAAGCCCAAAGTGTCCCCAAGATATCCTAGAGCTGCCAGATTGCTGGGAAAGGGGATATCTGCAGGAATTCCAGCCTGGGGGGGGAGATGGAGGAGACCCATCATGTGTTGCTGGAGATTGGAAACACGTGCAGGGCAGGCAGGGAAAAGGGGCAGCCACGGGAACATTTGATCATGTTTCCCATGAAAATTCATGGGAATACCGAGCTCTGGGACAATCTTGTTCCCCTCTCAGCCCCCACCTTTTGTCAGGGGGATGCTGTGACTTGGAAAGAACAGGAGCAGGGGTTTAAAGCACAGCGTGGGGGTTTGTTTGGGACTGGAATGGAAGCAGCCTGTGAACCCCCACTCCACAGCCCTGGAGAGGAACCATGAGCATGAAAACATCCCTCTCTGCTTCCCAGGGATTGTCCTTATCAGCCATCCCTGTTAAACTGGGCTCCAGAGGACCTTTGCTGTGTCTGGCAGGGATTAGGCAGAGGCTGTCCCTAAAAATCAGGGGGATTGGCATCTCAGAGTACCCATTTCTGGTTATTTTTGTACCTCTTCTCACCAAAAAGATTAGAAAGACCAGAATTTTTTGGGGAAGGGAGGGAAAGCCATTGAGGAATTTGTGTGAAGCCTCATTTGCTCTCATTTGCCTGCCTTTGTGCTGGATGTTTTTCCCAAGGGGAGTTTCATCCAGAGTATGGAATCTCCTTTGTTTCATGTGTGTGTTTATATATATATATATATATATGTATGTGCATGTATGGATATATATATTTTATAGCATTACATGCAGCACAGGACATCAAAGCCCACATCATTTGTTTCCCTTCCTACTGGCTTATCTCTGGAGTCCTGATTCCCGGAGTTATTCCAGGAATGCCATTGCTGTCTGTGCTGTGGATGGATGGAAAGCTTCTCCTGTCAGTGGCCTTTGCAGCTCCTGGGGGTGGCTGGAACATTTCCATCCCCATTAACAGCTCATTCCAAAGGGCCAGGAGCTCTGGGAGCATCCAGGGAATATCCAAGCCATGGCACTGTGAGCATCCCTATGGAATAATTCCTGCAGGAGGCAGAGTGATGGTCCCTAAACCCACACAAAGCCTCGCAGTGATATCTGAAAATCGTTCCTGGGGCCAGTTTCCAAACTGCTGGAGAAAGTAAGCCTTAAATCCCAGTAGGATTAAAGGCTCGGAGGCATTTGGGAAAATCCTGCCCTTTGGGGAGCCAAAGAGCTGCATCCTCAAGGATTCCCTTCATCATCATTCCAGCCAAACCTCATCCTGCTACAGGCACTGCAGTGCTTGGCCTCTTCCCTCTGTCTCCAGCTCAAGCTCTATCTCCCCAGCCATGATCCATTACGTGGGAATTTGCTTCCCGGGAGGAATTCTGATGCCAGAAAGCAAAATATTTCTGGCTTCTCTCCCTTGGTTTTTTCAACAAAGGATTGAAAAACTTGAGGGAAAGGGGGGAAAAACGTTAATCATAACTTTGCCATGGGAAGAAGATGTCATTTCCTGAGCAGGCTGGAGATGTTGGATGGATCCAGGCCTTTCCCAGTTTTCCAGGGTGTTCAGGACTAGGATACAGTGAGCTCTCCAACTATACATAGGACATATATATATGAATAACCTGGGCTAGTGGAAGGTTCCCTGCCCATGGCAAGGGGTTGGAACTGGGTAATCTTTAAGGTCCTTTCCAACCCAAATCATCCTGGGATCCCATGATTTTATGGCATTGCTTGGAGTAAAACTCAGGTTTTTACAGCTCCTTGGTCTTCAGGCTTTGCTTGGGGACACAGAATGCAGCTCCCACTTCTCACGGATCCCCCCAGAATGTCCCCTCACGGAAGGACCAGGAGATGTGCCTGTCCCAAAAACCTCCCAGGGATACAGGGAGCCACGGGCAGAAATGTGGGAAGTCCCTTTTTCCCAGCCCCACCAAGCCCTGATGGTGCCAAGGATCTGCTTTTATCTCCGTGGGTATTAACGCCCCTATAAAGCCGGGAACGCTGCAATTCCCATAAATCCAGAGAGGTGGGACTCCCAGGGAACAGACACTTCCCAGCCCGGTGCCACATGTGGAAAGAGTGCAGAGAGGGGGGGATTTCTGGAGCAATTTAAAGAGAGAAAGAGAGGTATTCCAAGTATTTTGTCTTTAAAAGGAAATACTGAATAACTTATGGATAAGACATTAACCCGGCCTCGACCACTGTGGTTGTTAAAGAGCCCTCGGCGCTGTTTGCAAGAGGGGAGGTGGAGGGTGTTAGTCTTGGATTCCAGCCTAAATTCCACTTTAAGGAAATGCTTCCCAACTACCTAAAGTTCCACCTGCGTTTTAATTGGGTCTGTGTTCCCAACCACGGATCAATGGGGGTGAATTTCTCTGCCTTGCCCCCGGTGCTACAGTGAGAACATGGGAGGCACTTTCAGATGATCAGCTGGGAATGTGACATTCCTCCTGCTGGGAGAAGCAAATCCCTTGTGTTTGGGGGAGACTTCATGGTTTGGATCTCGAGCTTTTATCTTTAGGCTGGTTCAGGTCTGGTGGTGGAAACCTGGAGTGTTCAGTCAGCAAAAACAGAGGGGCAAAGGGACCAGCAGGGTTGGGAGGATCCACCATCCCCACTCCAGTCACATCCCTATTTTCTAATGTTGGAGATGCTGCTGGACCTTCATATCAGGCTGGCCTGGCTGCCAAAACAGTGTTTAATTACCGTTCCAGGGGTTGTTATCACTAACAACTCATCATGTTAATGGCATAAACACCCACCCCCTCGTGCAGCAGGATTCCAGCCCAAAGGAGGCCCACAGCAAAGGGTGATCCCTGTGAAACAAGTTCAAAACAACCCTCCTGGATGGAAAATGGGGATATTTGGAGGCAGTTCTTTTATCTTTGCTTTGGTTTTAAAGATAAGGTGCTACCAGCGTGTGAAAGGGTATCATTTTTCTTCCCTGGGAGTTATTTATGATCCTGCTCCCGCTCCACCCTGCACGTTACACATGGCGAGGCTTTGCAGTGAAACTGTTATTGCCTCGAAAAGCAGATCAAATCCCATTTTCCCACCCTTTTTTTTCACTTCATCTCCTCTGCAGCCCAGCACTGGCACATTTTAATGGCAGGAATGGCTTTCCCCCCACGGCCATTCCCACAAATCCAGCTCAGGTTCCGGAGCGTGCAGGGAACTGTAAATTGGAGAGACGCTTTGGATTTGGATATAAACATTTTTCACACTTTGGCAGAGCACATTTCACCTTGTCTTCCTGAGTAACGAGCTGCTGTCCTCCCTTATCCCAGTTCTGCGTTTCAAAGCCGCCCCCAAAGGAAGTTTCTGGATGCTCAGGGGGTTGGGGACATTGTTGTCCTGGTTTGGCAGGTGACAATTCCAACATGCCATGAGGTTATGGGGATATCAGGCAGTGCAGGGATGGAGCTGCCCCTGGAACAGGGAATGGTGGGGCAAAGACTGGGAGGTGTTGAGGTCCTGGCACGGGTTTTCCAGAGAAACTTTGGATGCTCCATCCCTGGAAGTGTCCAAGGCCAGGTTGGACAGGGCTTGGAGCAACCTGGGCTAGTGGAAGGTGTCCCTGCGCATGGAATGGGATGAGCTTTGAGGTCTCTTCCAACTCAAACCCTTGTGGGATTCTCTGCCCTGTCAGAGAAGGGATTTTATCAAAAGGGATGCTGGTGAGACTGGGAGCAAGGGGGGGTTTCTTGGCTCTGCTGGCACCCGTGGCAAAGCCTGTGCTGCTTTTGAGGAAACCAGAATTTAAAGCCCTTTGAGGCACTTCAGGCCCACACTGCAGGATTCCTGCCCATTGAGGAGGACCCAGGTGGGCAGTGTGTGAGTTAAGGAGCTCACAGTGGGGTTTGCAGGGAAGTGGAGGCTGGGGCCAAGGTGGAACGGGGTGGACTGGGCTTTCCCTCGTGTCCTTTTGCAGCCAAGACTTTGTGGGCTGTTTGTGAGACCAATGTTTTCCTTGCTTGAGGGTCAAGCAGGTCCTTGGGGTGTGGGGTTGGAGAGGGGAAAACACGGATAATGTAGATGGAACTCCCAGTATGGGGATAAATTTAGGACGAGGAGAAGGGGGAATAACCTGTGGCAGTGGAGATGCTGCCCCAAAGAGGAGGGGGTGCCGGGGGTGGCTGTGGGACATCTCCAGGCACATCCCAGCTGGGTGCAAAGGGTGATGCTGTGCAGGGCAGTGGGAGCTCAGAGCAGGGTTTAAAGCTGGGTGGGACACCCCATGTCTTGGGTGCTCTGCCCTGGGCTCCTGCCTGTGCATTCTCCATGCACACACAAGCCTTGGGATGGAGGATCTTTCCAAAGACCGGGCATGGCATGATGGGGCACCCACAGATGGTGTCCCTGCACATCTGAACAAAGTCCTGGTCCAGATGAGACTGGAAGCATGATTCATGGTTCCTGCTTAACCAGGAGCTCCCAAACCAACCTGGGCTCCTGGAAGGTGGAGGAATAACCAGCAGCACAGAAGACACCTTTGGGCAAAGAAAATCCATGTGTCCCGTGAGCAGGGATGGCTGGGGATGGATCCCCATGAGAGGAGAGTGGTTTCTGCCCCTGGAGGAGCTGGAGGTGGCACATTCAGGAGGAGATTGGGCTGTGTCTCCTCGGAGCTGCCACGGCTTTAAGACCAGAAGAGCTTTGTATTTTCCACCTTCCAGGCGATCGCAGGGGAAAGAGATTGTCTCATTTTTTCACCACCATATATCTCGTCCCCCAGTTGCCGAGGCAACACTGTGTATGTTTGCAGGCTGGAAGGATCTGGGGATGGAAAATGAAGCCAGGGAATGGGCTGAGCAGAGAAGTCCAGCAGGAATTTTCCCCCGGCTTTTCGTGGCCGATTGGTTCGCGCTAATTCGAGCCGCTCCCCCGGGATTAGTCATCCAACCTGAGCTTTTCACTTGTGTGATTGGAAAGGGAGCACAGTTGCTCCTGGGAGGCCCTTTGTCATGTGGAAATGAAATGGGAACCAGCAGGGAGGGTCGGTCCATGGAAACACAACATCGTGCTGGCGGAAAGCTGAGCCCCCAGGGAGCCTCCGGAGCCTCCCAACCTGATGGGAAGGACCAGGAGACCTGGAGGTGCCCCATGGCCACTCAGGGCATCACGGTGGCTTGGGAGTTGCAGCTCCTGTGGCACCAGGGAAGGTGCTGGGGTCTAATTTCCCAAGCTGACCGGCTGAGTTTGGAAGCAGAGGGATGGAGACCGCCCCAAATCTGCAGTTTTGGGGATGCCTTGAAGAGCTGAAGAAGGTCATTAATGAGAGTAATTAGCATCTCCACATTCAGACACACTGAAAGTCTGTGTTAGCTTTCTGTCTGCTCCAGAGAGGGTTTTTTGGGATTGCAGCTTTTAAATTCTTCGTGATTTTAAGGTTTATTCTTTATTACTGTGAAAGGGGCAAGGCTCTGACACAAGTTGGGCAGAGAAGCTGTGGATGCCCAATCCCTGGAAGTGTCCAAGGCCAGGTTGGAGCACCATGGGACAGTGGAAGGTTGAGATGAGCTTTAATGTCCCTTCCAACCCAAACCATTCCAGGATTGTACCTTGCAGCCTGTATTGCTCTGGCAGGGACAGAGCTGGAGCCATAACCACACAAACACCTCCCATCCATCCATCCTGCCACTTTTCCCCCCAAATCCACCCAGCACTTTGCCCCTCCCTGGGCTGTGTGCACAATGAAAAGCCCCTTCAGCTCTTCAAAGCATTTTGGGCCTTTCCTCCAGCAGAACTGACCTTTCCTCCACCTCTGCACCTCTGCCTGTAAAAGGCAGTTTGGGCTGCAACTTCAAAACGCTTGGCAGAGGGTTGGCATTTCTGGATCCCTCCAGCTTCTTTCCCCTCGAGCAAATAAATAAGGCAAGAACTTCACAAGGAGAAGGGAAGTGGCAGAGGTGGCAGTGCCATTCCTGTTGGAAGGCTGGCACTGCCCACCCCTGCCCCACCAGGTTCAGAGGGATGTGGCTTTCTAAGCTCACCATTCCATTTCACCGTGTCGAGGTCAGTTTTTCCATCCTATTTTTTGGTCAGTTGCTTGAGAACAGATTTATAAATGAACTGCCCAACATGCCAGGAATTGGGGTCCAAAATTCCTCCCTGTGTGTAATACAGCATTGGATAAGTAGGAGTGGATGGTGCTGAAGGTGCCCTGGGGTGTTTCTCCACCCTCCCCTTGTCAGCTCTCTGGTCTCTGAGTCCCTGCAGGTGACACTTGACACATGGAGGGGTCCATCCATCCCTCCATCCATCCCTCCATCCCTCCATCCATCCCTCCATCCCTCCATCCCTCCATCCATCCATCCCTCCATCCCTCCATCCCTCCATCCATCCATCCCTCCATCCCTCCATCCATCCATCCATCCCTCCATCCCTCCATCCATCCATCCATCCCTCCCTCCCTCCATCCAT
>JAWWTY010000064.1:2044088-2062321 GCA_035222235.1 Margarornis squamiger | reverse complement strand
CTCCCCAGGGCAGTGGGCACAGCCCCAAGGCTGCCAGAGCTCCAGGAGGGTTTGGATGATGCCCTGGGGCACAGGGGATGGTCCTGGGCAGGACTGAGGGTTGGACTGGATGATCCTTGTGGGTCCCTTTCACCTCAGCATATCCTGGGATTCTGTGAATCCTCATCCTTGTGTTGTGTGGGGGGAAACTGAGGCAGGAGATTCCCACATGAGATGCTCCACAATCCTTCAGTCCCCTCCAAGGACTTCCCCCCAGCAGAACTCAAAGGGTGTTCAAGCAATAAGGAATTTCCATTCTGTCAGAAATTCAAACATTTCTCACCGTGGGGATCATCTTTAAATAGAGAAGTTTGGAATTTCACCTGCAAAAAAAATATTTCCTTTAGTCTTTACAACTGGGACTGAACAGGAGAGAGGGTTTAAGGCATAGCACAAGGCCCTAACCCTCCCAAACACAACTTTTCAGGGCTCTGAATAAGTGTTTTCACCCCATTGAAAGGGGCCTGCAAAATGCTGTCTGGCAAAACTCTATTCAGCTGGAAAAAGCCTGTCTGGCTTTTCCCCTTCAACTTATCTCCCTAGACCTCATACAGAGCCTTATTTATTCCCTCCCTTTTCAGCTGGGCTCCACTTCTGCATCTCTGGGCGCCCACAAATCACGATTTGCCTCTTCAGCATCAGCCTCGAAAAAAGCTGGAGGGCTCTCTTTGGAACTGCACTTTTGTTGCTCGTGGCCCTGCTGTGCTTTGAGTCCCTCTCGGGTGTCCCTGAGCTCCTCACTGACTGGCAGGGCTGGAAAGGTGTTTTCTCCCTTTGGCACTGAAGGTGTTGCTGAAACTGTCCAGCCCCAGCACGTGAAATCAGGCAACCCTTCAGCACCTTTGGAAATTCAAAGAGAGGGATGCAGACAGAGGTGTGCAGGGAAGCAGCTCCTGCCTCCCCTGCTGGGACACCAGGGTGTCACTCAGTCCCTTCCTGCTCCACTCCCTGTCTCTCAGGTGACATTCCTGGAGTTGTCCTGTGCAGGGCCAGGAGCTGGACTCGATGACCCTCGTGGGTCCCTTCCAGCTCAGGGTATTCTCTGGTTCTATTCAGTGTCCCCTGTGTTACTGCTGTTCCTCCTGCCCCCAGGGGTCACAGGGCTCAGGAGCAGCTCTGTCCCTTGCCAGTGTGACCAGAGCCATTTCTGGATCAACTGGGCTCACTGGGAGCTCCAGTCTGGCTTCCTCATGGGCAACCCCTCCAGATCACCCCCTGCCTGGGTGTATTTGTGCATCCCCCATCTCCTGCCATCTGCCCATGCCCGTGGCCTCGGGTGCCCCAGCGATGGGGTGAGCCCCTCCAGGGTGGCTGAGGAGGATCTGCTGGAGCAGTGAAGGCTGAGGAGGATGAAGGATGGTGATCCCACCAGCCCCCAGGCCAGCTGACAGCTCTGCTGGAAAGGGATCTGCTCCCATCCCACCCTCGTGTTGTTGTTGGCAGGAGGGTCTGGAGGCCTCCAGGTTGGGTCTGTGGAGAGCACAAGAGAAGGAAAATTGTTCTCATCTGAATAAACACGACCTGCCAGCAGCTCCAGTGGCCCAGCAGAGGATCCCTGGGGCCTTTTTCCCCAGTGTGCCCACTGGTTTGACTGGCAGGTCAGAAGGACTTGTCCCTCTTTAGAGAGGATCTTTTTTGGGGGTGTCACATGGCTTGTCCTCCCTCCAGCTCCCACCAAGGTGATGGGATGGGATCAGGGAGGGCACCCTGAGCCCTGCCCTCCTCCACTGCTCCCCTGGGACACAGGGAAGGGTGCTGTGGTGGGGCTGATGGGATGGGATCAGGGACCTCCACTGCTCCCCTGGGACACAGGGAAGGGTGCTGTGGTGGGGCTGTGTTTTTCCCAAGGCATGAGAGACCAGGAGCTCAGAGCAGGAGGAGGTGACACGTCTGGGTGATGGGGTGAAACTGCTGCCATCAGCACCAGCTTTGCCTTTCAGACCCACAGGCAGCAGTTCCAGGGTTGGCTTCCCATCACATTGTCATCTCTGCAGGCTCAGGAGTGCCATCAGGGGGGCTGCTGGTGGCCAAGTGCCACCTTCCCAACCTGCATGGAGCAGCTAAACCAGCTCACCCAGACAGACCCGTGTCTGTCCTGCTCCCTGAGGTTCCCCAGGGCTGCAGAGTGATGGGAAGAGGTGCTGTCCCCCTGTCCCTCAGCCAACCCAAACAGCCCCAAGGGCACCAGGGCCCTATTTTATATGGCATTCTGACATCACCTTGTGTCCCTGAGTGCTGCTGCCTGCTGGGGGTCTGCAGAAAGGGAGTTTTGGAGCCCTGGGAAGAGGGTGGCTCCAGGGGGGTTCTGGTTCTGCCTCGTTGGTTGGGGAGAAAAATATCCTCTGTCTTGGTCAGACTGGTGTGATGGGAACATCAGCAGTGTGGGGTGGGATTGTCTCCACCCTGTGCTCAGCCACCCTCTGGTTTTTCTGGAAAACCTTCCCTGGAAAACCCTGCCTGGCTGTGGCTCAGGCCAGCCCTGCTCTGTTCCTGATTGCCACAAAACAAGCCAAGCCCCACCTGTTTCCTACCACCCCCCAGGCCCATTTCTCCACTTTTTGTAGGTTTAAACTCCACCTCTTCTTGCTCCCCTCCCCTGGAGGACAATTCCAAAGGGTAGCTGACAAAAAATCCCCTCCAAAACCTCCCCGAAGTGGGAGGCTGGAGTGCTCAGGGCAGGATGTTGTTTCACAGCATCCCCACCTCTTTGGGTACCTGCTGGCACCAGGGGGTGGAGAAAGGCCCCAAAACTACTTGAATTTTGAGTGATTTCTCCTCCTTTTAACCCCAGTGTGGGTGTCCCAGCAGTGCCAGGAAAGGCTTCTCGTGCTGTTTGGTGATTAAGAAAACGGGGGAGCTGGGGGCACTCAATCCTGACCTGGAGGAAAGCAGGAGGTTTATAAAAGCTCTAAAGTGCTGCAGGATTTATGAGGTAATTAAGAATAAAATCAGGCCAGAGCTGGGACCGTGTCAATAAAAGTGGGAGGAACTGATGTCAGCTCTGCACGGGACGTGGGCAGCGAGCTGAGCCCCCGGGGTTGGTGGTGCTGAGGCTTCCCACTGCCTTGGATTTGGGAATTCAGGAGGCAGAAGAGATTTGGGGGGCTGGCAGGGCTCCTCTTTCCTTGGTGCTGACTTGGAGCCCTCCCTCACAAACACAAGTGAGCCCCAGCAATGGGTGTTCTATCAGTGCAAGACGAAGAGCCACCCAAAAAAGGAAAAATTAATAATAAAGGGATGAGGAACGATCCCAAATCACCATTTTGGGATGTGAGAGGCTTGGCTTTAAATAGGGGAGTGTATTTCAGTCACCAGGGGGTTATAAGGATTAAAGCAGGGTGGCTGATTTTTATTTATCTACAGGTTACCAAGACTGCCCTTGGCTTTCCTGGCCTGATAAGAACAAGGAGAGGGAAATCAGCTGGGAGCAGCAGGAATTAACAATCAATGATTTGCCATTTCTCATTACAAGGACCCAGGTCTTTCCAAAAGTGGGGACTAAAGTCCTCAGGTAGGGTTGTGACTCAGGACTGCCAGGCTGGGAGGGGTTCAATGTTCCTCTCAGTGACTTCTCATGCAAAGCACTCGAGTTAAAGTGTGTGGGGACAGGGAGAGAAGCCTGGGCTCTGCTTCCTCTCAGGAAAGTCCCAGAGAACCATTGTGGGGCTCTCAGACCGTGGGGAGAGGGTTTGCCAACATCCACCAACAGCTTTAACACAGGAGGAGGTCACAAAAAAAGAGGCTGGTTTGGGCTCTGTGTTCACTGAGCTGCTTTACTTGGTCATTTATTTATTGCTCTTTTATTGACCTGTCTGCACTGGGGTGCTGGCTGGGGTGGAGTGATCCAAGCTGCTTCTTTAGGACTTGGGATAAACCCCTGGCTCTTCCCCTGGGTTTTGAGACAAACCTCCAGAAGTCCTTTTCAGAGCAGGATTTGTTCCATGCACGTTCAGATTTGGGCAAATTAAAGCCCCTTCCCCCCATGCAGCTCCACATCAAACACAAGGAAGCCAGAGATCCGATCCCTGCTCTCAGCACTCCCCTGGGAGACACAGAGCAAATATCTGCCAACATTCCCAGCTGGAAAGGCAGCAGATGTGCTGGGGAGAAAGGTTTTGGCTCCCTGGGAAGAGCCCTCCCTTCTCTGCCCCTCTTCCCAGTGGGCAGGGGCTCCCCATCCCTGCTGAGATGGGATTTGGGATGTCCCCTCAAAGCTGAGCCTTACCTGCTTTCCCTGCTAAAAACTCCCAGGAAACCACCCCAAAGTGGCACTTGGCTGCCCAAAAAGTGGTGCAGCAAATGCCAGGAGCCCTCCCAAAGAGCAGCTGCCTCCTTCCTCCAGGGGGATGTTTTCCAGAGGGATCCATTGCCCCCAGCATCCCTCCCCATATGGGGTTCCAGAGGGATCCATTGCCCCCAGCATCCCTTCCCATGTGGGGTTCCAGAGGGATCCCTTGCCCCCAGCATCCCCCCCATATGGGGTTCCAGAGGGATCCCTTGCCCCCAGCATCCCCCATATGGGGTTCCAGCTGGGTGGGCACAGCTGGTGGGTATGGAATGCCAGCTGTGCCCAGCTGTTCTCCCAGGCTTGGGCCCTGGCAGGGATTAAAGCCCTGCCTCTCACAGCCCTGCCAAGCACATTCCCATTCCCACAAAAGTCAGCTCTCCCTATAAGGCACTTGCCAGGCCAGCAGGCAGCAGGGAAGGGAAGGTTTGCCCATAATGATTCCTGCCTTCATTAACACGTTTTACCTGGGAGGGACCCACTTGAAAACCAAGCTGGGACTTTGTCCTCGAGGGAATCTCACGGTTTTTGCCTGTTTCCAGGGATTTTATTCCAATATAAGGCCTTGATGAGAATGGTACAGAGAAGAAATCCAGCCTCACTGCTTTGTTTCCTGAATATTTTCATCCCACCTGATGGGATCAGGTTGGAGAGTGTTTTTTTCCCCTTTCATGAATGAATATACTCCTTTGGCAGAAAGAGAAGTGTGAGCTTGGATGTTTTCATCCTGAGATTTTAGTGCTCATTAATAACTCCTGCAGTGCTTTCTTTCAGTGTGAGCCAAAGGTTTGGGATATAACAACTTCCTAGTGGAAAAAAAGAAAAAAAAAAGGGAGCTTTTTTCCAAATCAAAAGGCTTTGCAAAAATAACACCTTGATAAATTCTTTTCACTTTCTCTCCAGAATTTTGTCTTGATCTTGTATCAAGCTTGCCAGGTAAAGGGTTGTTGCAGGTCATTTGCCTCAGTTTAGGGGAGATTTTATATTTAGGCCTTTATTTATAATAGAGATGCCTGGATTTAATAAACTCTGAGTTAATGAAAGGAAGTATTTCTGCCTGGCAGAAAGGGAGGATGCTGCGAGCTCCTCTCAGAGCCACGTGTGACCAAGCCAGGAGAGCATCCCTGGGATTTGCCACATCCCCCTGCTCATCCCAGGATGGGAATCCCCAGGGATGGGGCTGGATTGTGCCTCTTGTCCAAGGGAGAAGCTGCTCCCTCCACCTTGTGATGAATCCCAGATGATCCCTCAGCCACTCGTGCTGGATTATAAACTGGAACTCTGACAGGCTCTATGTGGGGTTTGTGGCTTCCTTTCCCTCTCTCTGTCTCCAAAGCCCATGGTTCTTAATAAATCATCCTCTAGCCCGAGCTGAGTCTTGCTCTTTTAAGTTTAACTTGCTTCTTTTTTTGCTGATAAGCCAGCCTTTGAATTCTCCCCAAGATCATGGGTTGGGGCCTGGAAGATCACGGAGGAGAGACCGTTCATCCTGAGCCATCACATGCAGTGGGAACAGCATCAAGCCTCTTGGTTCCCTTAGATCAGCACTTCCAGGAGCTGGAGGGAGGGAAGACTCAGGGAGGATGGACAGGGATGGCAGGACAACTTTGTATTAGGCACCTCTTTCAGTGCTGACAACTTCCAAGGCTCGGATCCTGACCTCACCCTCGCCCTGTGTTCCAGCCAAAGAGACCCAAACGCACCCGAGGGTGGAACTGGAGTGGAGCAAAGCAGAGAGAGAACCTGCTACACCCTCTTGTTGTTTCTTCTTCTCTGCCACCACCCTGACAGCACAGAGATCCCCTTTCCTCGACAGCTCCAGGCAAACGTGGCACGTTTGCAGATCCATCCTGACCCGACCCTTGTTCTCCCAGCCCGTGCCTGAGCTCCTCTCCCAACATCTCTGTTGACTTTGGCCAAGTGCTGAGCCCTCCTCCTGCTCCTCCGAGCCCAGAGCAGCTCCCATCACATCCCACAGAGCTCTCCAAGTTGTGTTCCTGGAGGATTAACCCTGCAAAGCCCAACACAGCCCCTGGCACAGCTCACCCCTATCAGGAGAGGGACCTACCCAGCTCTGGGCACTGCAGCTCCCTGAGGGGCTTTCCTGGTATGGGGTGGGAGGTGGAGGAGTCCTCCTTGAGGCATCTCATGTGCTAACAGCCTGTGGAAAGAATGGATCAACCAAGATTAAAGATATTCCTGCTGGAGGCACAGCCAGGCTCCATGAGACACGGGGGTGGTTGTGCTTTCCAGCCCCAACATCCCCCTGCCAATGCCTGGTACTGGGCAGCCCAGCCCCTTCCACCCTGGGGCTGAATGGGACCCTCCAGCCTGACTCATCCTCCCAGCTCAGCCAAAAAAACCCTAATTCTTCAGCCTCAGCATCCCCCTGCATGGGGATGGCACATCTTTTATCCCACTTGGCCCAGCAGGGCTGAATTCCCACAGCATGGGGGAGGCAGGGAGGCTCTTGCCCCTTGTCCCTCCACCTGGGAGCAGCTCCCAGTGTCACCCAGCCTCTCTGTGCCCCAGGAGCAGCTCCCAGTGTCACCCAGCTGGTTTGTGCCCCAGGAGCAGCTCCCAGTGTCACCCAGCCTCTCTGTGCCCCAGGAGCAGCTCCCAGTGTCACCCAGCCTCTCTGTGCCCCAGGAGCAGCTCCCAGTGTCACCCAGCTGGTTTGGGACATCAGCCAGGGACCATCCGTGGGAAGGCACGATGGGAGGACACAGGGAAGCTGCATCTTCTCCATGGGAATTTGTCTTGCTTTCCATTTTATTTTTTTCTTCCCTTTCAGAAGGATATTTTAAGCCACAACGATGCCATTTTTGGTGTTCCACAGCTCAGGAAGGTCAGTGAGCTGATGGCACCTGTGCTGTCCTTGCTGCCTTCCTTCCAGCACCTCCCCCTCAGAGGCTTCTGCAGGACATCACTTTGGCTGGAAAGGGCTGGTCCCACCTCAGGGGTGGGTTCTGCTCCTCCTCACTGAATTCTGGTGGCAGGGGCACTGGCAGTGCCCTCGGTGGGATTTGCCCTCCCTCCCCCCTCACCTGGGCTGCAGCCACCACTCTGTGATTGAATTCCCAGGGTGAAGCCCTTGGAGATGCCCTGGGAGAGCTTCCTGTGCCTCTGCTGGTGCATTGATGGATGGATGGATGGATGGATGGATGGATGGATGGATGGATGTTTTCCTTGGCATTGCCCACCTGGTGGCTGCTGGATGGTTATTTGAGTGATGAATTCATCTGTGCAGGGACCCCCCAATGGTGGGGGCAGAGAGGAGAGATCTCTTACAGCAGCTTGGTAACCAAGAGGAGAGGGCTGCTGGTTGCACATCAAAGCCCTCATTTGGCCTTGCCCTATCTCCCAGACTTCATGTGGCTTTACATCCCCTCTAAGGAGGCACAGGCAGTGATTTCCCTGGCACCTGAAACCCAAATCCCCCTTAGGAGCAGCAGGATGGGTTAGAGATTTGTTTCAGGATGATGGAAAAGTGGGGGGAGTGAGAGCAGGACAGGGATGCAGGGCCAAGGAGTCTTGGAGGGTTAGGAAGATGCAGGGAAGAGATGTGGCCCCAGTTTCTGTGCTATATTTCTCTGGAAACAAAGGGTTTTTTTGGTCTCTAAATCCCAGAGGATCCCACAATGAAACCAGGATCCCAAGTGGTCTGCCAGAGGAGTTGTGGGGAGCAGCCTCTTGCCTTGGATTCTCCTGAGCTCTGTCCCCACGGCAGGTTGTGTGACAGCCAGGCCTGTCACAGAAAGCAAACCCCTTCTCCACCCCATCCCTTTGGACTCCCAAATCGCAGGGAAAGCTCAGCAGATCCACCTGGACCTTCTGGAGATCATCTGGGTGACGTGGCAGCAAGGATGGGGGCAAAAAGCTGGAAAAGGGGTTGCATTGCCCACATCCTCCAAGTGTTCTCTGTGCCAGGGGACCTTTTGCCAGCATTGTGCAATCCTGGCTCCCAGTTTGCCCTGAACTTTAGTCCTGCTTTAATCCAGGCCACAGCAGCCCCCAGGAGAAGGAAGGAATGCTGCTGCTTCCTGAGTTGGGCTGAGATCCCAACCTTTCAGCCATTGTTCTGTGTCCTGTCACCAGCCTTGTCCCCAACCCTCACCTCCATCCCCTGCAGATGGGCTGGATAAAGCATCACCCCCGTGACTTCTGGTCCCCCCCAAAGCCACGCTGAGCTCTCAGATGTTTGGTTTGGTGGCTTGTTTGGGCCTGGGGAAGAAGGGCCACGTTTCAGTGGAGGGAAATGCATCATGCATCACCTCAGCTGGGACCGTGGCAAAGCCAGCCCTGCTTCCTTCCCTTCTCCTGAGTGAGGAGCTTCATGTGGAAAGGCACTTGGCCAGCAAAAGGCCACGTGGTGACCATTACTGGTGCATCAGGAAGAGCCTGGCTCTCAGGCAACGTTTGGGGGCTCCAGAATCGTGGATTTTAGGAGGGTGATTTGAGGAGGAGGTGGGAGGTCTCTTTGGGGAGGGCTTTTCCATTTTAACTCCATTCCCACAGGATGAGGAGCTGCAGGATGGTGTGAACCCACAGGCACCACAGCAGGTGGGGTGGGAGGTCTCTTTGGGGAGGGCTTTTCCACTTTAACTCCATTCCCACAGGATGAGGAGCTGCAGGATGGTGTGAACCCACAGGCACCACAGCAGGTGGGGTGCAAACCTTGCCCCTTTTTTTGGAAGAGAAGAAAGCAGGGAGGGATGTTGTCCAGGTTACAGTCCCTCTTCCCAGCAAAGCCTGTCCCTCTCCCCAGCCTTCCAAGGCCACTTTTCCTTGGAAATGATGAGTGTAACAATCCCAGCTGGCTCTTTCCTGAAAGGAGCCTGCCCTGCCCTCCTGCCACCCTTCCCCACCCTGCAGCATCTCATCCAGGGGCATTTCCAGTTCTTCCAGAACCTCTCCAGACCATGTTCCCCACGAGGCTGGTTCCCAACAGCCCAGTGTCCACCCCCACTGGAGCTGGTGGTTTGTAGAAGCAGCAGATGCAATTCCAGGCATTGGGATTGGGCTCTGCTCGGGGGTTTTACCCTTTAATTGTTTTTCTGTTGTTCAAATCAAATCTATTATTGGTCGAGTCACCTTTATGTGCTCAGGGCAGGCAGCAAAGTTGGGTTTGCCTTGGAGCTGAGGGGCTTGGAAGGGGACAAAGGGGACAAATGTTGTATTAAGGACCTTAATTTAACTGCAAGGATACAGAAGGGTGTGGATACAGAATTCCAGCTCCAGGATCATCCTTGAGGAGTTAAAGCATTTACTGCTCTGTCTCCAAATGCACAATTTTTAAGGTTCTCTAAGGCATCTGCAGATGAGGCAAAGTCATTGAAGTGACACAAAGACCCTTCCCAAACTTGCCTTCAGCTGGAGAAATCCTGATTTATGTGGTCTTGAACCCTGTAGGTGCCCTTCAATGAAACAGAAGGGACATTTGAGCTAATAAATGCCCAAGGACTGAGTGTTGGGGGATTTATTTATCCAAAGTCTGTGTTTCCTGCGTTGCAGGTTGAACTGGGCTGTCCATGCCCTGCAGACCTGACTGGAAAAGTGGGAATTCAGCCTGGAGGAAAGAACCAAGCCATTCTTCCAAAGCTCTCTCCGAGTGCCCTGGCCCAGGCTGGGAATGGCCATTGTGGCCCAGACAAAGGGGATGGGCCATGAATGGAGAATGATCTGCTGTGTTGGGCTGACAACAGAGCTCTGTTCCCCAGGCTCCTGGGGGAAGGGAGCAGTCCCACATTCCCACCCCAGGCACTCCCTGCCTTCATCTTCCTGCTGCTCATGGATAATTCAGTGCATTAAAGAGAAACAGAGAGGGCAAATATTCTTTTACAGCCCCGTGGCTCTTGAGGAGTGTCCCACAAAGCCTGTTAGAGGAGCGTGCCAAGGGAACAGGGAGCAGGGAAAGCCCTCTGGAATAGCCAGGCTGTCTGATGATGCTCCCACAAGGCTTGTGTTTCCCTTGAAGCATCTCAGCCACCTCTGAGAGTGGCACAAATTCCCCCTGAGCCTTTAGGGGACACCAGGGTTTGGCATTTCCCATATCACTCTTTCCATGTTCATACCAAATCCCAAAATGGTTTGGGTTGGAAGAGACCTCAAAGCCCCTCTCATTCCATGGGCAGGAAGACCTTCCACTGGCCCAGGTTGCTCCAAGCCCCATCCAACCTGGCTTTGGACACTTCAAGAAGCAGGGTATTAGCTGGGGGGTGTGTTTTGGGGTCTGAGAGTTCAGGAGGAGGTTTTTCCTGGCTGATGCCATCCCAGCATTGTTGCAGATTCCAAGCCCTCCTCACCCAGCATGGAGCAAGGAATAACTGTGGGAAAGGAGCTGTAAAGAAAATAATCTGGTTTATTTCTCTGCCAAAGTGCAGGAGGAAGGGGCTGGGATGAAGGAGATCCCAGTCCTCTTCCCTCAGCCCCTCTGAGGAACCCATGGCATCACCAACCATATTCCAGTTTCCATACTGGTCCTGACTGGCTGAGCAAGGTAAGGGAACTGGTTTGGGGAAAGTGAAACCAGGACAGGATTTTTTTAATTGCCAAACCCCTTGTCTCAAGTTTTTCTATTTATTTTTTTTTTTTCTCTCTAAATGTACTTTTGAGGAATGTCCAAACACAGAAACTTTAGCTCAAAAGGAATTTTATCCAAAGAATTTATGAGCAACTTAAAAAGAGAAGGCAGTGAGGAGAAACTCAAAGCCAGATGTAGCTGCAGCTTTAGATGGCTTTTAGTTGAGTTTCAGATTTTTTAGGGGCTCTCCCAGGGAACCATCGGGTTTTTGCAACGTCTGTAATCGGGGATTGAGGCAACTGTGAACTTTTGATCACTTATTTCTTGGTCTTCTGCCCACATCCAAAAGGGATTATCTGACCATCTCCTTAACCTCTTGCTTTTAGATGCTGACACGAGGAAAGAGCAACAGGAATCAGCAGAATTGCTGTGCAAACACGGATCCAGGAGCTGTGAAACAGCCCAAGCAGCACAGAGACCTTCTCCTCTTGTGGCCACAGCCTGGGGAAAGGGCTCCAGAGCAAGAAATTGTTCAAAATGAAGAGTCAAGCAAGGCTTTGTGGGCTATACTTCACTGCACACTCCAAATGTGGCAGGAAGGGGCTGGAAACACCAGCAAGCCTTGGCTTTGCTGAGGGGTTGGGTTGGAGAGGGGATGTGCAAGGTTTGCAGTGGGGACAAGAGGCTTTGGGGAGGACAAAGCAAAAACCACCCAGTTGGAACCTGGAGTGAGCTCCTGCAGCACCAGTGACCTGTCCCTGCTCCTTCAGGGAGGACATCCCTGGCTGACCCTCTGACAGCCAGGACAGGGTAAGGGCTGGGGCAGATTGATGCTCAGGGCACAGGATTTCCCCTTGGCAAATCAGGGCTCAGGTCTTCTCAAAGTGGTGGAGACAAAGCAGCAACTCCAATGGGGTGCAGGGACCGAATGGAAAAGCTGGAGGAGACTTGCACAGCTCCCCTGTGACAATTCAGACAGGGCAGGGACATCACCATCCTCTGCTTTGGAAAGGGTAAAATCCCAGAATCCCAGACTGGTTTGGGTTGGAAGGGACATTAAAGACCATCCTGTCCCATCCTTGCCATGGGCAGGGACACCTCCCACCAGCCCAGGTTGCTCCAACATCCAACCTGCCCTTGGACCCTTCCAGGGATCCAGGGGCAGCCACAGCTCCTCTGCCCAACCTGTGCCAGGGCCTGCCCACCCTCAGGGGGTGGAATTCCTTCCCAACATCCCACCTAACCCTGCCCTCTGGCAGTTTAAAGCCTGGTCCTGTCTCTCCATGCCCTTGGAGATTGAACCTGGGGGGGTGTTGGTGTCCCAGGTGGGGAGAGCATCCTCCTCCTCCTTCTCCTCCTCCTCCTCCTCCTCCCTGCCCTGTCCCCCAGCAGCCCCAGGCCCTGCTGCTCTCCAGTGTTTTGCCAGAGCCTCTTATTAAGAAACAAAGCTCTGCCTTTCCATCATCCCCCTGATGTCATCGTGGCTGGCTCGCCAGCCATCAGAGAAAGGGGCTCCCCGGGGAGCCATTCCTCAAGCAAACAGCCAGAGAGCAAGAAATAATAACCCATTAAACATCATCAAATGCCAAAGCCCACAGGGGCTCCTTGATGGATGAGAAGCTCCAAGAGAGACTCCTCTGCTCGCCTGGCCCGGGGCAGGGCTGGGGGCTGCTGTGCTTACCTGGCTAATTAGCCCTAATTGAGGCTGAGGTCATGAAGCTCCAGTCCAGCAACACCCTCTGCCATCACTGCCACCTGCACAGGGGGACCTGCAGGTCAAGCAGGTTTAGCTCCTCATGGGTTTAAGGGGTTGGGTTTTCTTTTCTCCTGGCTCTGCTCCTCCATATCCATTATTTCCTGCCGGTTCCAGGGGTGACAACCCCCCCGTTGCCAAGCTGGGAGCTCCTGGGATCTCTGTAGGCTTTTAGAGGGGTTTTTTGGCAGCTCTGGGTTCGAGCCACAGACCTGCTCACCGTTGTGAGTTTGTGCAAACCTGATGCAGAGCTTCCCCCCCTAATTTGGGGAAGAGCCCCCAAAATGCCACATTTTCAACACGAAACGGCCAAACTGTGACTCAGCTCTGGATTGGGATGACAAAGGGAGGAGGAATGGGGTTTAATCAGAGAGCCACCTAATGCCTTGGGTTGGAAGGGACCTTAATGCTCACCTGGTCCAACTCCAGACACCTTGAAGTGTGGGAACAGAGTGTTTGAAGAGGGGCTGCCCCATGAAAAGCCACCCACTTGGGCTGGATCCCAGTGGAATCACCTTGGATCCACCCCTCGCACATCTGTGGCTGGGATCCTCCTCCTGAGCTTCTCCTCCTCCTCTCTCCAAGCCTTGCAAACCTCCCTGCCATTTCCCCCCTCCTGCTGGCAGCTTTTGGGGCCTTCAGGACATCTCATTTTCCATTTTTTTCCTGATGAAACCACTCAGCTTTTCCCAGGAATCTTCCCCCCCAGCAGCTCTGCCCTACAAAACAGGGAGCAGAGCTTGCTCCTGCTGACAGGAGCTGACGAGGTGTCCCTGGTTTCTTGGTGCTTTCACGGGGTCAGGGGGAAATCCAGAGCAGGAGCTTCCCAAGGAGCAGCTCCAGCAGATCCAGGAGAGGTTGGTGAAGATTCCACGAGGTCACATTGTTCCTGCAGGATTTTGGGGTCTCAGGGCTCACATTCACCGTTTCCGTGTTTTCCCAGGGTGGGAAAATGTTTGGAAATTCCTGGGAAATGTCCCTTTTTTTCCTGCTGCCTGAGGCCAGTTTCCTTCCTCGCAGATTGTGGGGTCCCAGGCAATGAAAAGAGCTGGAACAAAACAGTCTCTCCAGCCTTTCCAGCCTTTCCACAGGGAAGGGATTCCCAGCATCCCGAGGCAGTGCCGTGTGTTCCCTGCCACTACCCCTTCCCTTTACAGCAAGAGGGCAACCCGAGGCACAAATGTGACCTTTTCTTCTTGAGAGGAGACCTTCTGCAGACCTCTGAATGGTCCAAAGAGATGGGCAAACACTCCCATGTGCCAGGCTGGGGTGTGGTTGCACTTTGGGACTCCGTGGTCCCTTTTCCCTACTCTGGAATGCCACACAAATCTCCCTTTCCAGCCCTTTCGAGCATGATCCTCACCCAACCCAAAAACCCCCCCAAAAACCCCTTTGTGGGTCTCAGAGGGGCTGGTTCCTCTCCCCCTTGGCACGGGGGAGCTGCAAGGTTTTTCAATCATCTGCTAATGATAGGAAAGCAGCTTTTATTCCCTCTCTCCCCCGCTCTTGGCAGGGAGGGTGGAATGTGGATCGTGGAGAGGTGCAGGCACCTTTCAGGCCAACAGCTGCTTTGGGGGCTGGGTTGGATGAATGTGCAGGATTGCCAGGGAGCCCTGCACATCCCAGCCAGGAGATCCAGGGGAGCAGGGCTGTGAGGGGATCTCCAACTGGGATAACATCATGTCCAGCCCAGGAGATCCCAGCTTGGGAATCCACTAGGATGGGCTCTGCTCAGAGCTGAGGGCATGGCAGGGATAAAATCAAGGTCAGCTGGCTTTGGGAAGAGCTGGAGCACAGAGGGATCTCCTCCCAGACATCTGTTGGACGCTCGGGCTGTCCCAGTGGGAAGAACCAACCCTGCTTTGAAGCAGTGGGAAGATCAAGGTGTGTTTCCCACCCCCCAGCCCTGTGGAGGGGGAGCAGGGATGTGGCAGGGCTGTGGCTCCAGCATGTGTGGGAATGCTGGCCTTGGGGAATGTCCCCAGTGGGCTCAGGAGTGAAACTTTCCAGGTGTTTTCCCATCAGCCTGCTCCCACTTTCCGTGGGGCAATGGGATGCCTGGACAATGGACAGGGGTTGGCACCCAGGGAAGGAGGATTTGGAGCTGGATGGAGAAGAGCCACATCCCTGGACAGAAGGATGGACTCTGGACAGATGGACAGACTCTGGACAGATGGACAGACTCTGCTTCCCACCAGAGAAGGAGGATTTGGAGCTGGATGGAGAAGAGCCACATCCCTGGACAGAAGGATGGACTCTGGACAGATGGACAGACTCTGCTTCCCACCAGAGAAGGAGGATTTGGAGCTGGATGGAGAAGAGCCACATCCCTGGAGAGAGGGATGGACTCTGGACAGATGGACAGATGGACAGACTCTGCTTCCCAGCAGAACCACCTTCAAATGCCACCAGAGCACCTCAAGGTGCCACCACTAGTGGGTCACCAACATCACACACCAAGAGGTGTTGTGGGAAGTTTGGATTCCTGCTCTCCCCTCCCTTCCCACTTCCCACCCTCCCTCCCAGCACAGTGGGAACGGGAACAGCCCCAGGGAATGTCAGAGCTCTGGATTTCCACCTGGACACAGCAGAAGGCAGCCCTGGGAACAGCCAGGCGTGCTCTGATCTCCCACTCCTTGGAATCAAAGCAAGGCAAAAGCTGCCTCTCCTTCCCCCCTGCCAAAGGCCAGAAATCCCATCAAGATGTGGAGCGTGGCATTCCAGTGGGACATTGATACCAGGAGAAGGGGCAGAATTGCTTCTTTGAGGGTTGTTTTTTGGATTTATTTTTTTTCTAAAAGCTCCCTAATAACCCCCATGCCTCTTCCACTGTGCAGCACAGCTCCCCTTCCCAACACACGCTGAGCCATCCCCGGAGCAAACAGGTGATAAATCAGGGGCCCTTGATTCAAACCATTCCAGGCAATGGGAAACACATGGAGGGGCTCTCTAATGGGCTGTTTGATGGGGCTGCAGCGAGTCTGGGTGCAGTTCCCACTGGTTTGCCTTTGCCTTGGCTCAGCCCTCTCCATGGAAAGTGCAGCTCACAGGGAAGGGGCAGAATGCTGGGTTCAAGGGAGCTCAGGTGGCTTGGGGCAAGTTCTGCTCACTCCCCAGGACAAAGCCACCAAAATTCAAAAGTAAATGTGGTGTTTGCTGCGTGGGAACGTTCCCTTCTCCTTCTCCTTGCAGCTGGGAGAACAAAACAAACTGAAAGGTCTGGGGTTTGTCTGTAAACCTGCACTTTGTAGTGGGCTGTGGACCTGTCACCCTCTCACACCCTCTCTGCTCCTCCCTCCATGCCCCTCTGCCACCCAAAGAGCCCCTTTTCCACCTCTGCCCACTCAAACCACTCCCCAAAAGCCCCAAGAAGAGCTGTGTGTGTCCATCTGTCCATCCCCATGCAGGACACATCCATGGGTTGCTTTACCTTCCCAGGGTGGCACCTCACACCTCTGGGTGGCAGAGTCCTGTCCCAGCGGGGTGAGGGCCACCCTTTTAGCCCTGATTTATGCTGATTTTATATAATCCATGGATAATTCACAGCGATTCTTCAGCTCAAGGAGCTCTGCTGAGGACACTGAGTGGAAGAGGAGCAAGCCCAGCCTTCCAGGAAGAAGGAGCTGGGCAGGTACCCATGGGATAAGCCATGGGGAAAAGCAGGATGGAGCTGAGCTGGAGGAGCCAGAGGTGACACAGGACACAAGGATGGGGTCTGGAGGTGTCAGGAGGACAGGGAAGGGTGGGCTATAGGGACAGCAGAGACCTGCCAGGCCACCTGAGGCGCTGAGGATTGGCTTTAAGAGGTTCCCTGGGGCCACTCAGCGAGTCCCTGTGACACCTCCAGAGCTGGCAGCGTGTTCAAATGCAATTAAAAGAGGAATAAAGGCTTAATCCATGTGTGCTGCTGCTGCAGGCAGAGGTGGGGATGTCAATAACTTATATTTTATAGTTTACTGGCTTGGGGTTTTTATTCCTCCCCCCTTTCTTCACCCCAGCTCCAACAGGGCATGGAGAACTGGCCAAGCCCCTCGTGGTTCCCTTTCTTGGCAGGGGATTTAGTTGGGGATCAGCAGGGAGAAGTGAAGAATCATCCCAGTGATTCCTGGGATGCCCCTGGATGATGTTTGAACACGGGTTTTTAGGGGTTTGCAGCCTGATCCACATTGCCAAGGGAGTCACATGTCCCCTTTAGGATGCAGGGCTGTTAGATCTCCATCCAAAAAACGGGGGGAAATTAGTCCACTAAATACCCTGGGAATATTTGTACATATTTCTCATTCTCTGGGAATACTCAAAATGGTTATTCACTCCTTGGGCACGTCATTAAAGCAGCTCCCACTCAAAGGAGGAGATGAAATGGTAAAAATCAGCGGATTTCTCCATCCTTTTATCTTTTATGCTCTTTTCCCCCCACCAGTATTTCTTCCCACCTCTTCTTTTTTGGATAAGGCAGAAGCTCCTGAGATCCCAAGGAGGACTTGCCTGTCCTTTGTGCTGCAGCAGGACTTGTTGCATCCCATCTGAAAGGTGTCACCAGGCCAATATTCCCTTGTCAGCAGCCTCTTCCAAACCCTCTAAAGCCCTTCCAAGATCCATGGATCCTGTTCCAATGCTGCTCCCCACGTTGGGGCTAAAATTATCCAGCTTGGAAAAACAGCAACGATTTTGTTGTTGTTGTTGTTGTTATTGTTTTATTTCTTTTTTCTGCTTGCACAATCAAAATCAAGTTCCCCTTTGAATCTGAGGAGACATTTGGGGTGGGGGGGAAAAGAACGAAATTTTGGCCAATTTTGCAGCCAAAAAGCAATTTGAGGGAAGGGTTTCATTTCCTTCTGGCCTTGCCACACATCCCAGTGGTCAAACCCATCGTGCACAGGGCATGAAAAATGCAACAACGCTGCAAAATCACCTTCTTGGAGGCACAGGGCCAAAATCCTGCTGCTCTGCCAGTGCCACGGACCTGGGAGCAGCAGCTGAGCCCACCCTGAGGGCTGAGGAGCTTGCAAAGTGCTCCAAAACAAGCAATTTTCCCTGTTCCCTGGGATTTTAGCAGCTTGCTTGAGCTGTTCACAGCCCGCCCTGCTCGTGGGAATGTGTTCCCAGGGATGGCTGGAGTGACAATTCTCCTCCCAGGATGGTTGGGGGTGACAATTCTCCTCCCAGGATGGTTTGGGGTGACAAATCTCCTCCCAGGATGGTTTGGGGACACAAATCCTCTCCCAAAATGGTTTGGGGACACAAATCTCCTCCCAGGATGGTTGGGGGGGACAATTCTCCTCCCGGGATGGTTTGGGGACACAAATCCTCTCCCAAAATGGTTTGGGGACACAAATCTCCTCCCAAAATGGTTTGGGGACACAAATCTCCTCCCAGAATGGTTTGGGGACACAAATCTCCTCCCAGGATGGTTTAGGGTGAAAAATCCCCTCCTAAAATGGTTTAGGGAGACAAATCCCTTCCCAAGACGGTTTGGGGTGACAAATCTCCTCCCAGGATGGTTTGGGGAGACAAATCTTCTCCCAGGATGGTTTGGGGTGACAAATCCTCTCCCAAAATGGTTTGGGGACACAAATCTCCTCCCAGGATGGTTTAGGGTGAAAAATCCCCTCCTAAAATGGTTTAGGGAGACA
>JAWWTY010000064.1:1976586-1998771 GCA_035222235.1 Margarornis squamiger | reverse complement strand
CCCTCGGTCCCCTCCATCCCTCCCGTCCCCTCCATCCCTCGGTCCCTTCCATCCCTCGGTCCCCTCCATCCCCCCAGCTCGCCCCGCATCCCTGTGTCCCCTCCTGTCCCCATCCCAGCCGCCTCTCTGCCTTCCCCCGTCTACACTCCTGCCTCTCTGTCCCCTCCAGCCCTCCTGCACACACACAGATCCCTCAGCCCTCTGTGCCCTCCTGTCCCTGTCCCTGTTGCCTCTCCATCTCCTGCATCCCCTCCTGTGCCCCCTTGCCTGCCCTCGCCCTCCCAATCCCCGCGGGGACACCAGGGACCCCCTCGGGTGAGCGAGTGGAGGGACAGGGCGGGGTGCCCTCGGCTCCGTTGTGTGTCGGGGCTGTAAATCCCCAAGGCGAAGGCTGCGGGGCTCAGGCAGTGTTTGGGGACCCTTTCCCACACCCAGCATCCTTCCCTGTGCGGGCAGAGGCTGCGATGTCCCATCACTCTAGTGTCCCCAAAGAGGAGGGACAGAGCGGCTTAATTAATGCCTTTCCTGCTACGGGAAAAGAGCCGCGCTGCAAAGCGAGGGCTTTAAGTCCCTTCTGGATGGGAGCCGGGGCTGGATAGTAAATAAACGAGCGGCTGAGTAATGCAGAGTGCCGCTCCTGAGCCACCTGTTAGCACGGAGCACATGGGCGAGCAGCCCTTTCCCCCGGCCACCAGCGCCAGCGCCTCCCCTTCTCCTTGAGCATCATCTCTGGGGGGACCCCAAAACAGGGCTGTGGTGTCTGAGCCCCCCCCAGCCCCTCCCAGGGCTGTGGATGAGCCTCGTTCTTCAGCACCAGGTTATTTTTCATCCTCTGGCAAAGTCCTCTCCCCAGCTGGGTTGTTCGGGACCAAATTGAGGTTTGCAGGGGGTGATTGGGCACCCAAACTGCTCATCCTCTGCAGTGGGCTGGGAGAGAGGTCCTGGAAGCTGGAGCTCCCCAGGCAGCTGAAACCAGGGGCTCTGCCAGCTTTATCCTTCCCCTGGGGGCTTCTCTGCTCCTAACAAAGCAGCGTTTTAATTCCAGCCCTGCTCAGACCAGGCTGGACCTTCAGAAAGGCTAAACCAGCTGATTTCAGCTGCTCAGCATCACTCAGGTTTTGCCACCAAGCAGGAACGGGTAGAGGGTCAAGGAGCAAGGGATGCTGCTCTTGGAGACACCCCCTGAGAGCTCCCAGCACTCCAAAAGAGTTTGCAGAGGAGTAAACTGAGTTTTAAAGCAACAGGCTTATAAATGATGGTGGGAAATTACTCTCTCTCTCTAGTGTGGTCTCTGATTCCCCAGGAGGGCAGGAAAAATAGTGTCGTGCATCTTCTGCTGGGCACCTTTTGGTTTTGGAGGAACAGCTGAGGGTGTGACTCCTGTTACAAATGAAGTGATACGTTTGGGCTGGGGGAAATCCTGATAATGCCCTGCTTGAGCTGGGGGGAAAATAACAACCCTCTGGGTAAATCTGGGAAGGCAGAAGGAGGGTGGGCTGCACATGAGCAGAGTAACCAAGGGGTGCAAGGCTGGGCCCCTGGGCTGGGTGATACTGCCTGGAAGGTACATCCCAACTCCCCCCTTAGTTATCAGAGAGCCTCCAGCCTGCTTGGCTCTCATTTCCCCATCAGTTTTTGCCCCCAGGAGCAATATCTGTGCATCATCTCTGAAGGATGGGAAGAAAACCTTTAAAGGTCTTGTTTTGGATGAAGAGAGCAATAGTATATTCGAATATTTGGGAGGAAACTTCCACA
Organism: Margarornis squamiger; assembly: GCA_035222235.1. Taxonomy (NCBI): domain Eukaryota; kingdom Metazoa; phylum Chordata; class Aves; order Passeriformes; family Furnariidae; genus Margarornis; species Margarornis squamiger. The sequence goes on along the minus strand of JAWWTY010000064.1, from coordinate 1,997,016 downwards.
AGCTCTGGTGGAAGCAGTTAAAAAAAAAAAAAAGCCACCTGCTGAGTTTCTGTGTCTTTTGTTCTCAGGAACAAAAATGCACAGTCACTGCTAAGTCAGGAGACCAAATAGCCATCTCAACTTCCCCCTAAATACCTACATTTTTGGGGCCAAAAAAAAAGCAATGGCAAGTGCTGGTGAGTTCTTAGAGAGCTGACTAGGAGATGCCCAGGGAGTAGAAATACTGAGTCAGAAGAAACCATATTTTTGTAATGATTTTTCTTCCCGTAACCACACTTTAATTACCAAATATTTATTAAAGGTCACCAGCATTGTTTGTATTCCCAGTTATTTTCTTGCATAAGCTGTAACAGCTCAAGCAGAAGAGTCACCATAAGATGCACTCAAGCATTGCAAGTTATAATCAATGCCATGCTGTTGTTGGGGAAAATGCTGTTAATGATTTATTTCTAATCAATTTGAGCCTCATAGCTGAGCTGTTAACCTAATTTAGATAACAAGAGCTTAATTCTGCCTCCATCAATACTTGTGTGTAAACCAGGAGGGGATGGGGAAGTGAGGGCAGAGCCAGGCTTGACATTCAGGGGTTTAGTCCTTCTTTTGGCTTGATGATTGCAGGGCCTGGGGTGTTTGAGGGGGCACTGACAGCAGGACAGTGCTGAGCAATAAATCCTGTGACCTGCAGTGCCTGGGAAGAGCCCACTTAGACAGGACTGGCTCTGAGGCTCCAGCCTGGACACACGAGTTATCCTTTGTGTGTTTGCCTGCAGAGAACCCAAAATGCTTGGGAAAATAAAGGCCTGATGGAATGAAGGGAGGCTTTGATAAGGGAAACTGAGGCAGGAGCCAGGGCTAACCCTGCTGCTGTGCAGAGGGGCTGGCCACCTGCAGCCAGGCTGCACTTGCAGGGATGCTCTGCACGGCTCAGGGACGGCTGCCCAGACACCTAAAACACCAGGCACTTCCCAAAGGCGGCCGCAGCATCCCCAGCCAGTTGGCAGCCAGGCAGGATTCCTGTGGTGGGGTTTCTGCAGTCTCTTGGGTGCAGATGGGCTGTGTTTCCAAGCTTTGCTCTGCGAACACGATGCCTGCAATCCCCTTCCCTTCCCGTCTGGCGAGCGAGGAATCTCCCAGCCCTGACTCCAAGGGCTGGTAATGACTGAGCACCGGGGCAGAATCGCATCAGTCTGGCTCAGCCGGGATTCCTCGCTGACTTCTGGGGGTTTTCCAGGCAGATTTAGGAGTTTTTAGGAGCGCTGTTGCAATCCCTTCCCTCCCAGAGCAGATGGGTGCTGGAGTGCACGGGGCACTGCCAGGGTCCTGCTGCCACCTCTCCCACTGTCCAGGTGGTCCTGGAGGTAAATCCAAAGCCACCCCAGAGCCTCAGGACACCCCTCGTGTCCGGCTCCTCCACTTGCTTTAGGATAGTTTGCAGCTTGAGTGAGTAAACTCACTTAATCTCTTGACAAAAGGAGCCAGCCCTTCCTGAGCCCATCCCAAAGGGAACGGGGCTGGGATGGTGGTGCCACCAGACTCCTTTCCCTCTGGGATTTGTCCCCTGGGTGTGATCCTGAGCCTGCATCCGCTTTGGTGCCAGGGGCTGGAGCACCAGGCAGCCTCCCGAAATATTCCTGTGGATGATGCACTTCCCAGCACACTGGGCTGTTCAACAGCTGCTGCCTTTCAGGGCTTTGGGATGAAATGTGCAGCATGGAAGGAGCTGGCTCCCACTGGAGCAGCCCAGGCCATGGTGCTCCTGCCCCAGGATGCTCCCTGCGTGGGGCTTGGCTCCATCCATGCCTCTGGAGAGGTGGTGACAGTCTGCACGTGCCTCAGTTTCCCCTGCCCCAAGCTGCTTTGGCAGTTCAGCCCCAAAAATCCAGAAAAAGAAGGAGAAAGGGGAAATAAACCCCCTGTGCCAAAGAGAACAGGGATGGGCAGAGAGCCAGGAAGGCAGGAGGGCAGCCAGGGCACACGGGCGGGCTGGCAAGGTGGCTCCCTCTCCCCTGGCTTGCCCCCCATTTCCCTTGGCTGCCTCTCACATTTTTGCAAGGGAATTCTTGGCCCCAAACCACAGGAGGAGCCTGGCAGGGCAGCTGGCAGCCCCTGGGTACCCGAGTCAGGGGAGGTGGCACAGAGGCAGTGCTTTGGGCAGAGGGAGAGCCTGGCATGTTTTGGGCAGCACCTGCCCCTGGGTTTGCTTCCTTCCATTTGTCTGTGCTCCAGAAATCACAGAGCCCTTTCCTCTTTTCCCCCTCTGTGGAAATTCGGGTTTTTAGGGAGAAAGGAGGGGGAAAACCAAAGCAAATCCAACCAGCAAACAATCCTGCAGCCCCAGGCTGGGCTGAGCATTGATGCCCTCACCCTGCTGGAGGGAGGCGAGTTGTGCCAGGGTGTCCCACGGGTGTTCCCTGCCATCCCATTCCCAGTGGGTCCCGTGGTGTTACCTCACTCTGTGCACAGTGTCTGTGTAGGAGCAGTTTCACCCACCAAAACAACAATAATAGTGACTAAAAATAAGCCCCACAGTCTGGGGATCTCTGTAGACTTCAGCCTAGAGTCACTCCCATGAAGGGGAATGTGAGCAGAGGTTTTGCAAGAGCCTGTGTCAGAAAGTGAAATGCTCCAGTGTTCTGAGGTTAAAAACATCCACTTCAGTTCCCTTTGCTGTGGTTTGTATTTATTTTTCCCATCTCTATCCCTCTGCCTGTGCTGTTTGCTGCTGCAAGGGCAGTGCCTGGCTCAGGGCACTCCCAGACCAGCATGCTGTGCTAGGAGGGGTTTTGGAAGTGCTGAGGTGCAGGTGTGTCAGAAAACAGGCATCCCTCCTCATTTTTGGGTGGAGGAGCGAGGAATGGGTGGAATTTGATCTTCCTGAGAGCAGAAGGAGCCAAGGATTGCAGCTGGGGAGAAGCAAGGTAGGAGGCTTTTGAGCATAGCCCTGGCCATAAATGCAGCTCATGGGGCAGAGGAGGGATGCTCCATGACCCCCTCTGGCTCACACCGGTGTCCTTTCCCCCCAGAGCAGGATTTTCCAGCTGTGCTGACCAGCTGCACAGAAACCCTGCCAAGATCTCCCAGGATGCTGGTTGGAAATGGCAAGGAAGCTCCTTGTGCCTGCAGGGCTGCAGTGCTTTGCAGGGAGGCAGAAACCACTGTGTTTGCAGCTCTGGGCTCCCCAAACCCGACCCAAAATGCTGCCCTACAGCCGACCCCAGTGCCCACATCCACGGCCTCTGTGCTGGGAAGGAAACCCTGGAGAAGGCACGTTCCCTCCTGGCTGGCTTATCAAGGCAGAGCCTGTTTGCAGAGGCACAGGGAGGATGGGACGAGCAGGATTCAGCTTGTCCATGGCCATTTGTTGGCCAAAAGTGCTCAGTTGGCCTCTCCTGGGCCCTGGGGAGCCCGTAATTTGCTTTTGGCCGTGGCTCCAAACCCTTGGCCAAGCCGTGCAGGTGGATTGCTGCTCTCCCTGGAGCAGTCGGGGTCCCTCTGAAACCCAACCAGTGCCTGGGATGGGTATAAATAGACACCAGATGGTGGAACAAGTGAATTTGACCTTTTAATCTGCACTAAAGAGCTGTTTGTTCGGTTCCCTTTCCATCTTCCAGACACGGGGAAGGTGGACGGATGTTTCCCAAGTCCCTGCTGAAAGAGTTTCTTGGCTGGACGCAGCCCTGAGGATGTGAGGGTCACTGTCCCAGGGCATTTGGGGGAGGAACCGAGAGCAACCAGGTGAAAAACTACCGGGATGGGGAGAAACCTGCCGGAGGTTGGGAAAAGGTACAGCTGGATTTATTCCCTTGGAAATGAGGGATGGTCCCATGATGTTCAGCTCTTCTAGATCTTCAGGGAGGTACTTTTGGTGATATTTTTAGGAAGGGTCCCCATGGGGTAAACAATTCCCCCAGCCTCCCGGAGCGGCCACTTGTGGGGGATCTCGCCTGGGTTTCTTGCCTCGCTGGTGACTTTTCCGTGACATTTGTTGCGTGTTTTGGGCTGGGATGTGAGTCATGTCGGGGAGATCTGGCCAGTCTAAATAAACCAGTCTATTCCCTGCTCCCATCGGCCTCCCTGGGGCCTGCCCTCGGATAATGAGCCGGGGAGGACTTGGGATACATCGTGCTGAAACAAAACATCTGTTTACACGGAGCTGCCAGTGACGGCATAAAATGTGGCAGCATCATTTAAAATAGCCACAAGTGCCCCGGGGCAAGCAGCAAACATGCTGTGCCTCCCTCAACATGTCCCTCGTTTGCTGAGAAAGTGGCATTTTGTGTCTGGGCGAGTGGCATTGTGCCGGTGTGGTGATGGGTGAGCACCCAGAGCCAGCTCTGCTCAGGGAATGTGTGCAGGGCAAAGCTCGGCCATCAGAGAGGGCTCCCTTCGAGCCCTTCCACTTTAATCAGGCTCTGCTGTGAGACCACAGGGTGTAATTCGTCTGGGGAGGAGAGAAGCCACTTTCTCTTTCCCAACCCTGCATTGTGTAATAGCTGCATTTTTCTCTCCTGACTCGGGGCCGTGAGGGGTGCCAAGCAGAGGAGGAATTTCGATGCTCCGATAAGATGTTTACATCAGCCTAAACATCGCTGGCGCGGCTGACATATGAAATCATCTCTGGTGACCCCCCATCGCCAGGCAGGGGATGCAAAGGCTTGGCTGTCAGAGTGTTTTGGTCCCAGCTGGTCACTGGGGTCGTCTGGGTCAAACCCTGTGACCAGCATGAGTGGTTTTGCACCAGTGAAATGTTGTCCATGAGGTGTTTCCCACCCCAGGGCGCCAAGGGCAGGTTAAAGCTTTGGGAATATGAAAGGAACTCTCCAGAATGCAGCTTTTCCAGGTGGAATTTCTTCCCGAGGGGTTGCTGGGTGCAAAGGGTTTGTGGCAGGTGGAGTAGGTGGAGAAGGGGATATGAAGGGATGGGCTTGTCCTGTCCATCCTTCCTGCTGTCTCAAGGTGTAAAGCATCACTTTAGAATGGCAGCACTGAGTCCCATCACCCCATGGTCTGGACATGGTGGGCTTCATAAATGAGGTGGATTTCTGCTCTCTGAGCAGGAAACAGAGCCCCACAGCAAAGGTTTTACCCTCTCCTTCCCTGCAGAACCACATCCTGACCCTGATGTCCATGGCCGCTCACATCTACAAGCACCCCAGCCTGAAGAACCCCATCAACCTGGTGGTGGTGAAGGTGCTGGTGGTGGAGGAGGAGGCAGCGGGGCCAGAGGTGTCGGACAACGGGGGGCTCACCCTGAGGAACTTCTGTAGCTGGCAGCAAAGGTTCAACCCACCCAGCGACCGGCACCCCGAGCACTACGACACGGCCATCCTGCTCACCAGACAGGTCAGCATCCCTGGGGAATGAGCCAGGGAGAAGGGTCACGGGGTCCTTGGAGGGGAGAAGAGGGTTGACCATGGAGGGAGAGAAGAGGGTTGACCATGGAGGAAGAGAAAGGGGTTGATAATGAAGGGAGAGAAAGGGGTTGACCACAGAGAGAGAGAAAAGGGTTGACTGCAGAGGGAGAAGAGGGTTGACCATGGAGGGAGAGAAAAGGATTGACCATAGAGGGAAAGAAGTGAGTTATCCACAGAGAGAGAGAAGAGGGTTGACCATGGAGGGAGAGAAAGAGGTTGATAATGGAGGGAAAGAAGAGGTTTGAACATGGAGAGAAAGGGGTTGACCATGGAGAGAGAGAAAGGGGTTGACCATGGAGAGAGAGAAGAGGTTTGAACATGGAGAGAAAGGGGTTGACCATGGAGGGAGAGAAGAGGGTTGACCACGGAGGTTGATGCCCCACCATCCAAATAATGGTGATTGCAGCAAAGCAGTTGCGGGGTGGTGGTTTCATTCGGGGTGCAGACCACCAGTGGGTTGCCCACAGAGATATTGGGGCTGAACGTGGGACTCCCTCACCCTGCCTGACCCCCTCACCCTCCCTGACCCCCTCACCCTCCCTGACCCCCTGGGTCCTGCTCACCAACAGGACTTCTGTGGACACCAAAGCTGCGACACGCTGGGAGTGGCAGATATCGGCACCATGTGCGACCGCAACAAGAGCTGCTCGGTGATCGAGGACGAGGGTCTGCAGGCAGCCTACACCCTGGCCCATGAACTGGGTAACACATCCCTTCCCAACTGGGGGATCTGCCCTTTCCAGCCCAGCACCATCATCCCCCAGCGGGGGACCACCCACCAAACCTTGAGGGGCTTCTGGCACTGGCAGAAGCTGGTTTGCAGCAGCAGAAACACTTAGACGTGCCCAAACTCATGTAAATTGGTGCATTTCCACCAGTTCAGGAAGAACTCCCCATCCCTGGGAGTGTCCAAGGCCAGGCTGGACAGGGCTTGGAGCAACCTGGGCTAGTGGAAGGTGTCCCTGCCCGTGGCAGAGGGTGGAAAAAGATGATCTCTAAGTGTTTTGGAGCCCAAACCAGTTTGGGATTGTATGAATTCGTGCTGCTCTGCCCAGCATACAACGGGCTGTCCCCTGAGGTGGAGCAAGCAGGTTTTTGTTCCTTCTGATTTACAGAAGCAAATGGCTTTGGCAGCAGCAGGAGCTGTTTGAAGCCTTAGTGATGCTCCCAGCTGCCCATGCTCCTGCTGTGGAGCAGGAGCTGACTTTGGGGGGGATCAGCTCTTTGATTTGGGGCTGCAGCTCTCTGATTCTGGGTGTGCAGTTCTGATTTTGGAGGGTTCAGCTCTCTGATCTTGGAGGTGCAGCTCTCTGATTTGGGGGTGCAGCTCTGATTTGGGGGTTCAGGTCTCTGATTTGGGGGTGCAACTCTGATTTTGCAGGGTGCAGCTCTCTGATTTGGGGGTGCAGCTCTGATTTTGGGGGGTTCAGCTCTCTGGGGGTGCAGCTCTGTGATTCTGGGGGCTCAGCTCTCTGATTTGGGGGTGCAGCTCTCTGATTCAGGGGGTAAACTGATTTTGGGAGTGCAGCTCTCTGATGCTGAGGAGGGTGCAGCTCTCTGATTTTGGGAGTGCAGCTCTCTGATCCTGGGGGGTTCAGCTCTCTGATTTGGGTGTGCAGCTCTCTGATTTGTGGTTCAGCTCTCTGATTTGTGGTTCAGCTCTCTGATTTGGGGTGCAGCTCTCTGATTTGGGGTTCAGCTTTCTGATCTGGGGTGCAGCTTTCTGATCTGGGGTGCAGCTCTCTGATTTGGGGTGCAGCTCTCTGACCTGGGGGCTGCCCTCACAGTGCCCCCTGCTCCCCAGGCCACGTGCTCAGCATGCCCCACGACGACTCCAAGAACTGCGAGCGGCTCTTCGGGCCCCTCGGGGAGCACCACATGATGGCTGCTCTCTTCATCCACTTGAACAAGGGCCAGCCCTGGTCTCCCTGCAGTGCCATGTACCTCACCGAGTTCCTGGATGGAGGGCACGGTAAGGCTCAGCTCCAAACAACCTTGTCATTAGTTGTTCGGGCTCTTTGCAGTGCCTGGAGGGGGTGAAGGGGAAGCCAAACCAGGCCACAGAGGCTTGGGGTGCCCTGCTTGGTGCAATCCAAGCCCTGGTGGGTCCAGCTCCAGCCTGATTCCTGCCCTTTGCCCAGGTGACTGCCTGCTGGACGCCCCAGCCGAGCCCCTGGCCCTGCCTGCTGAGCTGCCTGGCCAGAGAGCCCTGTACAGCCTGGACCAGCAGTGCCAGCAGATCTTCGGGAAGGACTTCCAGCACTGCCCCAACACCACGGAGCAGGACATCTGTGCCCAGCTGTGGTGCAGGACGGGCAGTGGGGAGCCCCTGTGCCACACCAAGAATGGCAGCTTGCCCTGGGCTGATGGCACACCCTGCAAAGCCGACGGGCTGTGCTGGGATGGGCGCTGTGTGCCACAGGATGCCCTGAAACCCCAGGTAAAGGGGCACTGGGGAACGATGGGGCTGCAGCTTGACCCTTTGGGATTCCCAAACCTCTGACCCCAGCCCTGTCATCTCCTTGACTGGCTTTGGGCTTGGCTGATTTATTTCTGGATGTCTCTCCTTCATTAATCTTTATTACTGGCAAGTCCAGCTCATAAAGTCTGGGGTCTGACCCAGAGCAAGCAGCGCAGCTCTGCAGTGAAATCAGCACTTTTTGCCCTGCTGGGAGAATTAGCAGCGATTTCAGAGCCAGCCAGCATCCTACCTAAAGCCCAGCTTAACCTTAAGCCCTCTGATTCTGGGGGGGCAGTCAGTATACTTCATGCGAAGTATGTGCTGGGTCAGGGCTGGGGGCAGATCTGCGTGCTGTCCCATAGTTTTGCCCACATTGGGAGTGCTCAGCCGGGCACAGGGGTGCTGGGGGCGGATCCCTGAGCTGTTCCTGGCCCCCTGCAGCCCGTGGTGGATGGTGGCTGGGGGCCCTGGAGCCCCTGGGGCTCCTGCTCCCGGAGCTGCGGCGGAGGCGTCCAGTTCTCGCACCGCCACTGCGACAGCCCCGAGCCCCGGCACGGCGGCAGCTACTGCGAGGGCCAGAGGACCAAGTACCAGTCCTGCCACACCGAGGAGTGCCCGCTGGATGGTAAGGATGGCAGTGCCCAGATGTGCGCTCGCCTCCCGCTCCTGCTCCCCCCGAATCCATCAGAGCTTTGAATATTCAGATTTTGGGGGGGCAGCAGCCCTTCTGCTGGGGGTTACTTACGAAGCTAATCACTGAGAGCAGCATCCACCCTGGGGATGCATGGGAAGGGGTCCTGCCAGCCCCAGGGCCGAGGGCACCAGTGCCAAAGCCCTCTGGGTGCTGTCCCGGGAGCTCCAGGGCTGGGTTTGCAGCATGGGAATGTCCTTGTGTCCTCCAGTGGGATTGTTCCTGCAGTGTAGTGGTGGCTGCAAAGAAGTGGTGACCCTCTCTGGCTGGGTGGAAGATGCATGGGATCCCCTCTCCATGCTCACCATGTGCTCCTCAGCTCGCTCCCACATCCCTGAGGTGGTCCAGGACAGCAGGTCCTGCTGGGTGGAAGGTGCATGGGATCCCCTCTCCATGCTCACCATGTGCTCCTCAGCTCGCTCCCACATCCCTGAGGTGGCCCAGGACAGCAGATCCTGCTGGCTGCCCCCAGTTTTGAGCCACACCTCACCTTCCCTTCCAGGGAAAAGCTTTCGGGAGCAGCAGTGTGAGAAGTACAACAGCTACAACTTCACGGATCTGGAGGGGAATCGGCTGGAGTGGGTGCCCAAGTACGCAGGGGTGTCCCCCCGTGACCGCTGCAAGCTCTTCTGCCGAGCCCGGGGCAGGAGCGAGTTCAAAGTCTTTGAGGCCAAAGTAAGAGCCCTGGGGATGGGAACCACCCCCGTTCAGCCCATTCCAGAACTTGTCCACTGATTGCTGCTCTCCATCCCCTTTGCCAGGTGATTGATGGGACGCTGTGTGGCCCGGAGACCCTCTCCATCTGTGTCCACGGGCAGTGCATCAAGGCTGGCTGTGACCATGTTGTGGGCTCCTCCAAGAAGCTGGACAAGTGTGGGGTGTGTGGTGGCAACGGCTCCACTTGCAGGAAAATATCTGGCTCGCTCAACAGATCCAAGTAAGGCTCAGGGGACAAGGATTCTGCAGGGATGGGCTGGGGGAGGAAAACCAGCATCCCCACCTTCTCCTTCTCTCTGGCTGAGGTGCTAGGCCAGAGATATTAGGAGGCTGTGCCAGACCCCTCAGCTGGGTGGCATTGCCAGAGCCCAGGCTCCTCCCCAGACTCCAAGGCTCACACTCAGTTTATTCCAGGGCAGCTTTCCCCAAGCCAAGCTGAGTTTATTTCCTGAAGTAATAACTAATGCCACGGGCTCTGAACGCCGCTCCAAATAAATGTGCTGCCCCGAGGAGCTGACCGTGCACGTTTCACCCCAGCACAGGGAGCTGGGCACATCTTCGAGGGCTAGCATGGGATATAAATAGTTCCATAACTTCCCCCTGGGCCTGGGGGAGAACTGGAATCCTGGGACATGGGCATCAAGGCAGCCACTGCCCTCGCCCGACGTCTCCGAGGCTCTGCCAAAGAGCAGAAGTTAAGGCTTTTGCTGGAAGGATCGTAACAAGAGCCCAACACATCCAATTCCATGTGGAGAGGTGACTCACGCAGGCAAATTGGATTTCCTAAATGGTTTCCTTCCAGGGAACCAGCTGAAATGGGGCTTCCACTCTCCTAGGACTTGTTTGCGGCTGACTAAAGGGAGATTAGCACAGGAGCTACAGCCAAGAAGAGATCCCATTAAGATCAGGGCGAGGGAGGCCAGGGTGACGGAGAGTACAGTTTGGCTCAAAGGCTCTTTTCCAAAATACTCTGCAGCTAATCACTGACTGCAGCATCCACCCTGGGGACGCATGGGAGGGGATCCTGCCGGCCCCAGGGCCGAGGGCACCAGTGCCAAAGCCCTCTGGGTGCTGTCCCGGGAGCTCCAGGGCTGGGCTCTGGCTGGGTTTGCAGCATGGGAATGTCCTTGTGTCCTCCAGGGGGATTATTCCTGCACGGTAGTGGTGGCTGCAAAGCCCTTCCAAAGGTGGTGAGGGTGCAGAGGCTCCCTCCTATTCTGCTGTTCTCTATTGATATCTATATGATCTCTATCAATATCTATATCATCTCTATAGAGATCTATATGATCTCTGTCGATATCTATATTATCTCTATTGATATCTATATTATCTCTATTGATATATATATTATCTCTATTGATATATATCTCTATTGATATCTATATTATTTCTATCGATATCTATATTGTTTCTGTCAATATCTATATTATCTCTATCAATATCTATATTATCTCTATTGAAGTCTATATTATCTCTATCAATATCTATCTTATATCTATATTATTTCTATTGATATATATATTATTTCTATCAATATTATATCTATCAATATCTATATTATTTCTATCGATATCTATATTATTTTCAACAATATCTCTATATTATTTCTATCAATATCTCTCTTCTCTCTGTCTCTAGCTGATGCCTTCAGCATCACCAGTGCCAGCCTTTCAGCCCCAAACACCTCACCCCTCTCCAAGGGAAGGCAGCAAGGGGAGTTCCCCCCTCAGGCCGGTGCTCCTTTTCCCCTCCCATTCAGTGACATCTCCCAGCTGGGCTCACATCTGGCACATCTGCAGCGCCTCCAGCTGCGGAGCGCTCCGGGTTCAGAGCCACGATCCCAAGTGCTCTTCCCTCCACGGGCCTTCTCTTAGGAAGTCTTGGCAACTAACAGTGTCCCTCTGGCCCGTGCAGGTACGGCTACAACGACATTGTCACCATCCCAGCTGGAGCCACCAACATCGACATCAAGCAGCGCAGCCACCGCGGGGTGCGGCACGACGGCAACTACCTGGCCCTGAGGACCCTCGAGGGCAAGTACCTGCTCAACGGGGACTTTGCCATCTCGGCCATGGAGCAGGACATCCTCATCAAGGGCACCATCCTGAAATACAGCGGCTCCATGACCACCCTGGAGAGGCTGCAGAGCTTCCGACAGCTCCCGGAGCCACTGACTGTGCAGCTGCTGACCATCGCCAGTGAGCTCTTCCCACCCAAAGTCAAGTACACCTTCTTCCTCCCCAAGGACGTCCCTTTCAGCAAGCAGAAGGGCAAAGAGAAGAAGTCAGCCAACGTCATCCGCCCCATGCTGAACTCCCAGTGGGTGCTGGGCGACTGGTCCGAGTGCTCCAAGACGTGCGGCTCCGGCTGGCAGCGGCGGAGCGTGGATTGCCGGGACGTGGAGGGTCAAACCTCCTCCTCCTGCGACAAATCCCTCAAACCCGAGGACATCAAGCCCTGTGGAGATGTGCCGTGCCCTCTCTGGCGCCTGGGCCCCTGGTCTCCCTGCTCCCAAACGTGCGGCGAGGGCGTGCGGACGCGCAACGCCTCCTGCATCGATTACACCGGCAAAATCACCGCCCCGGAGAAATGCAGCTCCCCGGGGCCACCACCAGCCACGGCCCCCTGTGTCCTGAGGCAGTGCTGAGCCACGCTGGAATTCTCAGAGCCCAGGATGCCGTGGGATCCCACCAAAGCCAGGGCAGCACAGCGAGGGTGCCGCGGGCTCGCTGGCCAGACCCCCACCCGCTCGCCGGTGGTTCATCCCCAGCCCATCGATGTCTACCTCAGAGGGGGGAATAACAGGGAGGAATCGCTTCTTTTCCTTTCTTTCTTCCTTTCTGTCTGGCTGGCTGCTCGCAGGAAAAGTTGTCATTTAAAGGGAGAAATAAGTTTGCCAAGAGCCGTCATTGAACGTGGTCGCAGATTCCCTTTGGGAGGTTCGCTGGGGGTTTGGCACTGGGAAAAACGTGGAGCCCGGGTTTGCCATCACCCCGTCCCAGCTGCAGGTCAAGGAGCTCCAGGGTGGGTGGCTTTGCTGAGAAAATTGGGCTCCCTGTGCAAAAAAGGCATGGGATGGGTTGCTGTCCCCTCCCTGCAGCAGCGTGGGTGTCTTTGGGCATGAGGAGTGTTTTATCAGCTGTGGGTTAACTTGGGAGAGAAGTCCTTGTTTGGATGGGAGCAGGAACAAGCTGAGGAGCAGATCCTGGCATGAGTTAGGCAGGAGAACAGGTGGGGTGGTCATGGTGGTTTCTGCTGCATTTATGACCTACAAACTGACAAATCTCTGTCTCCAAACCCCCTCAATATCTGCAGGGTTACTGCTAGAGCTGCTACCCCACGTCCCCATTTCCCCAGCTTGAAAACCAAAGCTTAATTACACCTGATCTGGCTGACAGGGCTGCCGTGAGGATTAATTAATTCCTAATTGTGCAGTGCTCTGACTGTGAAATGCCCCTTGGGATATCCCATTCCCCCTCTGGAATGGACACTCCGGTGTGCCAGCATTTCCTCTCCCATCCTTTCCCTTCAGGCCCCTGCAAGCTCATTTTTTTCAGCTCTGCTTTAATTTTGGAGTTCATTTGCTAAGCTGGGATGAGCCCAGGACCTGTAGATGATGCCAGGGGTGGCTGGTGCCACTCTCCACCTCTGCTCCCAGGACACTGAAATCGCTCAGATCTGGCACCAGCTCCAGCTTTGCCTGAGCAGTTCTCAGTCCAAAACCCAGCCTGGCAAGGCTGGAGCTCTTCTTTCCCAGCAGGAAAGCAGCCAGACCCCTCTCCCCAGCCTGGCTGCTGCCTGACCCTGAACTTTGCCCTTTCCAAAGCGATTCCTGGCCATGTTCTGGCAGCAGCCGGTGCCTGGGGAGCGGGGATGGAATTTGGGAAGGTTTTGCTATCAGTGGATGAGCAAATCAGTGTCTCCAGGCTCCTCTTTTGTACCCTGCTTTAGCTTCCCTTTTGGCAGCAAAATGTTGAATTTCCAGCAGGATCTGCCTTTTTCTCACAGGAAGGGGAGGAGGGCTGGAATTTTCCATGTCTGAGCCGCCCCATTCATAATTACAGAGTGAATCCTTTTCCTTGTCCCTTTTGCCTGAGCTGAGCTCGGGTGAGACCCTTTCCTCACTGTCCAGGAGGGTTTGGGATGGGATGGGATGGGATGGGATGGGATGGGATGGGATGGGATGGGATGGGATGGGATGAGCTGCTCCCCTAAAGCCATGCCAGAAACCCAACCATTTGCCTGAAAACATGAAATATTCCTGTTTTATCTCCCATAGATGATCCCTATCAAAACCAAGGGGAGCTGGAGCCCAGGATTGAGGGCACTGAGGGCTCAGCTCCCTTTTTTTCAGGGAAGAAAGGAAAATTAAAGGCCAGCTGCAGAGTTTGGATGCAGAGCTGTTTGGGCTGTGGTTCAGACCTACCTTGGGGCAATGTTCTGCGTCTGCTAATTAATCTCCAGGAATTTCAGCTCTAACAAATAGCTGGATGTTAAAGTCCTGTAGCCTTGCAGGGCTATTTGCTTTCCCCCCCTCTTTGAGTCTGCAAGGATTTTAACTCCAAGCCAGAGTGTGTTTCCTCCCCCAGTGTCACAACCAGCATTTGGGATGGGGCAGGAATATCAGGCTGAGCCAGTGCCAAGGAAAATGTCTGTATTGTCGTGCACGCCAAGGGTCTCTTCCAGTCATTCTTTACAATCCCTGAGCTTCCTAAATATAAAATCTCCCTGTTATGGGCAAATCCTGCTGCTTTCCCAGCGAGGAGGAGGATGGGGACCCTGCTGGGAGTGCTGCTCCGTTGAGGTGTGGGGTCTGGGTGATGGCAAGTGGGATTCCTGCCCTAGGCTTCTGTAGTAACATGTAGCCTTTACGCTGATTTAAGTCAAAGAGGTTATATATTAGGATATATATATATGTATATATATGTTTCCCTTCAGTGAAGGATTGTAGCAATGTACTGAGCCTCTTGGGTTAGGTATTTATTATAAATTTCTCTTTGGTTTTGTACAGTAGCTGTCTGGAAAGGAGAAATAAACCAAGGTAAAAAGAGATAAGAAGTAAAAAGACTGTGTTTTAACATGCTGCTCAAACATCCCCTCTCCAGGACCTGCAGTGGGGTGGAGAAGGGATGTCTTTGCTCATCGTTTAACCTCTCTGCTGTCTGGTGTCTCTCTCCTCCCTGGGGCACCAACCGAGCTGTGTGAGCATAACAAATCCCCCAAAACTAAGCTTGGGACTTGCATTTTAAGGGGAGGGGGAAAATATATCATTTTCCGGTTTTTAGCCTCTTGTTTGTATTTGTTTTTAATTTTGAAAACAGTCTGTCTGTGGCTCTGCCTTTACCCCTTCAATAAAGGATTTCCTGCCTTTTACCTCCTCGTGTTGGTCTCTCTTTGCACTTTTCTCAGGATATATTATTTTTATCTCCATCCCAGGGGCAATGCCTTAAATCTCCCTCCTCCATACCTTGCTGAGCCTTAAATAAATGGTTCATTCAGTTTTAAGATGCTGAACCAAAATAGTACATGAAAGAATAGACAAAACCCACAGAGCAAAAATGATTCCACAGGAATTGTGAGCCATTTGTGTTTTGCAGTTGCCTCAGGAGCACCTCCCTCCTCTCTATACATGTAGAGTATATCTCTATATACCTATGTTATAGAGTTCTAGTATGTATTATTTTATTATTTTATAATATGTTATATATTGTTATATATTTTATTAGTCTATATAGTCTATAAATTATGTATTATATTCTATTATTCAAGTTGTAGAATTCTATGGTTCTATGATAATATTTATATAATAGCTACATAATACATCTTATATAATACAGATACATAATATATAAATATCTACATATACATACAGATTATATATCTCTTTATGCATATAGATAATTCTGCTACTTACTGGGAGGACATGCAGCCTAAACAGGGCTATATCTATATATAAATCATATATATTATAGATACATCATATATATTATAGGTATATCATATATATTATAGAGACATCATATATATTATAGATACATCACATATAGATACATCACATATATTATAGATACATCATATATACATACTATATATTATGGATACATCCTATATACATACCATATGTTATAGATACATCATATATATTGTAGATATATATTACAGATACCTCATATATATGTACTATATATCTATATATCATAGAAATCATATAGATAATCTATTTATACACATAGATAATTCTTGTATTTAACTTTAAGAGGAAATACAGCCTAAGCAGGGCTGAACCAGAGGGGCTGTTGAGTCCTTGCCTTAAGCACCTACCAGCCATGGGAATTTGGTGCTGCCCCCCTATATGTTGTTGTCCCCTGAAACCACAGGAGGGCTGGAATTTGGGATCCAGTGACGGAGATTTTGGGGCCCTTTCACTGGACTAAGCACAGTCTGGCTAGCTGGAAGGCTGGATTAGGAGAAAGCCCAGGCTAAGCTCAAAGAGCAGCCGTGCTGTATCCCCCACGCCCGGGGGATTGATTGGAGGGCGCTGGGGGAGCCGAGCCTGCCCGGGGGAGGGCGAGGGAAAGGGTTAAGGGCCGTGTCCCCAGGGCCAGGGGACACCCAGGGCCACCGCGCCTCCTGCCACCCTATTTATAACCCGCGCTGACATTCATTGCCCGTGACTGCCCCTGGCACCGGCACAGCCCCTGGGGTCCAGCTCATTAAGGTGACAGCCTGCCCTGGCTTTTCCCCCCCGTTTCCACTCGGTCCCTTTGCAGGGTTTGAGTGGAATAATTGGAATTTCAAACGATGCCAAAGGCTTCGGGATATTACCGGGCTGGGGGAAAAAAAAAAGCCCTTAATTAATCATAGCGGCGTAACCAGCGTAATTTAACTTTTAAAAAAGAATAGTGGGGTAAGAAAACAAACTGGGGGACAAGAAATGAACTTTATGGTACCTTCTTTGTCACCATATCCACGATTGCACCCCAGAGGTAGCAGGAACCAGAGGGCACAGATGCAGCTCTGGAGTCCCAACAGGGGGAAATTAGTTACAGGCTGGACCCCCCCCCAGCCTGTGCTGCACATGCTGCTCCCCAGCTGGGGGTAATTATATTTTATGGGCATATTTCCTCTCAAAAGGCACTCTCAGAGCACGTAGGATGTCCCAGGCTGCTCCCCCAGGCATGAACATCCCCAGGTATGTGTGGAAAGGGTGGTTTCCTACCCTCTTGCAGCCTTATTTTGTTAAACTTCGCAAGGCTCACCTCCTCAAACACCCTCCTCAGCTCCAGGCTGGATTTATAATCCCTGGACTGAAGTGACCACAGTCTCTCAACAAGGTCACACCAGCACCTGGTGCTCCAGCCACACAGCCATCCTTATTCCTGGTGGGAACATCCTTCCTGACGTGTCCTAGAGCCATAATGTCCCTTTGCTGCTGCTCTGCTTTGCTCAGCTCATCCAGGGTGGTCTCACAGCCCCTCTGCTCTGGAAGATCCCTCTTTCTCCACACAGACACCTGTTAAATCCACCTTCAGGTGCCCAAGCAACTGGGCTGGTTCCTTGGCATTTTGGAGGCTCTAAATTGCTGTTTAGATTTCGGAGGGTCTAAATTGCTCTTGCAATTCAGAGCATTTTAGAAAACAGGTTTCTCTCCCAAACTCCTGCTTCAACCTCGTCCCCTGCCGACCAGGATGTTTTAAACCCCCCCAGGACTGAAAGCCAGGCAAAGCATTCCCAGGCCTGGGGAGGACATAAATCCTCCCAATGCCAGGAGAAAATCAGGAGTTTCCAAAGAGGAATCAGCAGGATTGAGCTAAAGCTGATGAACTGAGCTCTGGAGCAAGAGGCAGGAGGATGGAGAGGAGACAGGCTCTCAGCAGCACAGGATTTGCTCCAAGAGCTGCTGAAGAGCAGGAAAACACAGCCCCAGAAGCTGCAAAAAGAGCTTCCAGCCAGGAATTGCACCTTCTGGCTCCCTGAGTGGGGAAAACAAGGGAGACATTCGAGGGTTAAAACAAGGGCTCAGTCCCCAGAGATGGATGGGATGGGAAAAGTACCAAAACGTGTTTTCTGGGCTGATGGGAAACCAGGATTTGTTTAGACAGACAAAAGAGGCTTCAAGGTCACATCCCTCATCCTGCAGGTGGGAACCCCTCTGGAAGTTTCCTCCTGTGTTTTATGCCCATCAAATTCCAGGTGGTTCAGGAGGGAACTCCTGAGCTCTGTGTTCCAACAAATGGGTGGTGATGCACACACCAGCTCTGCCACTGAGTTACTCAGGGTTTATGTTGGTGTCGCTCCATCTACGTCTACAAATCAATCCCAGCACGTTGCAAAACGTGTGTAAGAGCAAATCTCATCCCCAGGAAAATGTATTTTGGCATTTCCTTGCAATTCCTCTCGCTGAGGAACTGCAATTGCATGGGAAAAGCAGTAATAGAGGGAGCTTGGGAAAGCTGAGCAGGTGGAAATCAATCCCTGCTTTACTCCAGCAAATGACTTGGCTCTGGGAGAACCTCTCCAGGTATCAAGGGTGATAAATTGGTATTAATAAACAGCCTTTTCTGCTACAGGGAGAGGAAATTGAGGTCAGAGCCAGGCTGGGGAGGCTGATGTGCCAGACCTGTCCCAAACCTACCAGCTTCCTGCACCCAGGAATGATCAGGTCATCAAGGAATTAATTCCTTAAAAAGAAACCCAGGGTGGTCCTTCATTTTGGAGTTTTATGGTTTATTTCCAGGCCTCACTGAGCAGGTTTAAAGGCTCTTGGTGTCAATGGAAGATGACATCCCAAAGGAACTTTACTGTCTTCCAGACATGAATTTGGGCAGTTTGGACCTGATTTCCCTCTCGTGTCCTGCTCGGAGCAAGGCTCAAGCTGGATACAAGCAACCCACAGCAATGACCAAGTGTCTCTGCTGATGATTTGATCATGAAATTGTTCCAAATCACCATTTTGAAACAATTTCATAGATGCAAGAACGACGTGAGAAAAGGCAAATGAGATTCTGCATCTACAGGAACCAGCACTGGCTCTTGCTTGACTCAAATCCCTCCATCCACAACAGTTTCACCATCAAACACCTCCTGACTGAGAATTTTCAGAGCATTTTGAGGTGAGGGATGACAGCCTGAGGTTGTTTTATTAATCCTCTGTGGTTCAGGAGTTACCATGGATGGCCAGAAGCAGATTTCCTCAGAAATCATGTCTTATAAAAGTGGAAACAACCCTTGCACATGAGCAACGGGCCAAAATCAGCCCTATTTTACTCCAGCTTTACACAGGAGTTGCAATAGGAGGCTGATGCATGTCAGGATTACAACACAGATCCCTGGGAATACAAAGATGAGAGGAAGAGAAAGGAGAATTAAGCAGAGTCCAACTCTCTGCTCTGTTTCTTCCCCCCCCAGTTTCGCAAGGAATCATCTAAAAGGATTCCAGGGCGAGTTTGGCCTCTTCTTTTCTTTCTGCCGTGGCTTTTCCATGGACTGGGTTTAGATTTTTTTGTAATTCTGATGAACATTTTTGGACCATGGCCCTTCAATCTGTTCCCTTCTTCCATTTACCGGGCGCTCATCCCAAAAAAAAAGCCCAAACCAAGCAAAAATGCTGCTGTAAAACAAGGCTTGGAGGAAGGGGTTGTGCTAATCCCGTCAGATTAAGCTGTGCTTAGCCTGATTTAGCACAGATCTGGACCAAATTATGGGGGGGATTAATTAGAGACTCATTAACTGTAAAGTCGATGGGGAGGGATGTGAACTGGAGGTGGTTTGCATGGTTTTGGGACCCTGTTTTCCCCCAGTTAGGGTGCACTGGGACCCCACTGCCTCCCATTAGGCTGCACTAGGACCCCATTACCCCCCATTAGGCTACACTGAGACCCTGTTCCCTCCCATTAGGGTGCACTAGGACCCTATTACCCCCATTACAGAGCACTAGGACCCCATTGTCCCCTGTAAGGGTGCACTAGGACCCCATCTCCCCCATCAGGGAGCACTAGGACCCTGCTCCCCCACATTAGGCTGCACTAGGACCCCGTTACCCCCATTAGGCTGCACTGGGACCCTATTACCCCCATTACAGAGCACTAGGACCCCGTTCCCCCTGCCATTGTGGTGCCCCAGGGCCCCATTTCCCCCATTCCCAGTTCCCTGTCTTCCCTCCATTCCCGTGCATCCATTCCCATTTCCCAGGTCCCTGTCACCCCCATTCCCATTTCCCTTGTTCCCATTCCCTCGATTCCCATTTCCCATGTCCCCTTTTTCCCCATTCCCATTTCCATTTCCTCCATTCCCATTCCTGTTTGCCCCAATCCCAGGTCCCCGTTTCCCCATTCCCATTCCTGTTTGCCCCAATCCCAGGTCCCCGTTTCCCCATTCCCATTTCCCATGTCCCCGTTCCCAGCATTCCCATTCCCACTCCCCCCACTCCCAGTTCTCATGTCCTCGTCTCCATTTTCCATTCCCATGTCCCCCATCCCCGTTCCTGTTCCCATGCCCATTTCCTATTTCCATTTCCCATTCCCATATCCCCACTCCCATTCCCTTATCCCCATTCTTGTTCCCATTCCCATCCCCATATCCCCCATCCCTGTTCCTGTTTCCATTCCCATGCCCATTGCAAGTTCCCATTCCCCCATTCACATGCCCATATCCCCATCTCGGTTCCCCTCATCCCTATACCCCCATTCCCATTTCCCCATATCCCCATCCCGGTTCTCCCCATATCCCATACCCCCATATCCCATACCCCCATATCTCCATCTCCCATACCCCCATATCCCCAACCCATATCCCATACCTCCAGACCCCCATCCTAATATCCCATATCCCATATTCCATTCCCATACCCCCATATCCCATATTCACATCCCCATGCCCCATACCCCCATATCCCATATCCCCATACCCCATATCCCCACCCCCATATCCCATCCACCATCCCTTATCCCCCATATCCCCATATCCCATGTCCCATACCCCTATAACCCCATACCCCATACCCCTATAACCCCATATCCCATACTCATATCCCATCCCTATACCCCATAACCCCATATTCAATATACCATACACCATAAACCCAAATACCATAAAAATATCCCATCCCTATACCCCATACCCCCAAATCCTACACAAAAAAGCTTTTA
>JAWWTY010000064.1:1921963-1973266 GCA_035222235.1 Margarornis squamiger | reverse complement strand
CCGGCCTGCCCGGGGGGTGTCCCCTGTGCCGCCATGGGGGTGTCACCGGCCTGCCCGGGGGGTGTCCCCTGTGCCCCCATGGGGTGTCCCCTGTGCCCCCCTGGGGGTGTCCCCTGCCTCCTTTGGGCTGTCCCCTGTGCCCCCATGGGGGTGTCCTCTGCCTGCTTTGGGGTGTCCCCTGTGCCCCCCTGGGGGTGTCCCCTGCCCCCCCTGGGGGTGTCCCCTGTGCCCCCCTGGGGGTGTCCCCTGTGCCCCCATGGGGTGTCCCCTGTGCCCCCATGGGGGTGTCCCCTGCCTCCTTTGGGGGTGTCACCTGCCTGCCCTGGGGGTGTCACCTCCCTCCTTTGGGGGTGTCCCCTGCCCCCTGTGTCGGTGTTTGGGGGTGTCACATCCCTCCAGGAGTGTCCCCTGCCACCTGTCCCTGTGTTTGGGGGTGTCCCCTGTCCCTCTCCCTGTGTTTGGGGGTGTCCCCTGCCTGCCCTGGGGGTGTCCCCTGTGCCCGTGGTTTTGGGGTGTCACCTCCCTCCTTTGGGGATATCCCCTGCCCCCTGTGTCAATGTTTGGAGGTGTCACATCCCTCCAGGAGTGTCCCCTGCCACCTGTCCCTGTGTTTGGGGGTGTCCCCTTGTCCCTCTCCCTGTGTTTGGGGGTGTCCCCTGTCCCTCTCCCTGTGTATGGGGTGCCGTCTGCCCGATGTCCGCGTGTTTGGGAGTGTCACCTCCTGCAGAGGTGTCCCCTGCCCCCTGTGCTGGTGTGGGTGGGTGTCCCCTCCCTCTGGGGGTGTTCTCTGTGCCTGTGTTTGGGGGTGTCCCCTGCCCTGGTGTCACCCTCCGTGGCTCTCCCCTGCCCATGTTGGTGTTGGCTGTTGGTGGGTTCACACCAAACCTGTCACTGCAGGGGGTGCGTGGGGGCCCTTGTGTCATTTCCTGCATCCCAATGGGATCCCTGCTGCCTCCTCCATGGGCTCATGGGGGGAAATAAAGGGATTCCCAGGAGCTGTTGGGCAGAGCTTGCTGTCCCTTTGCTGGTGTTTGGTTTTTCCCTACAACAGCCCCTTCTGCATGTTCTTAGTGCCCATCTGCCAGGATCTGCTGCCTCTGCAGCCATGCACCTGCCAGGACCTGCTCCATGTTTCTCTGCTCTCCTTCCATCTGTCCAGAGTCATATTCCTGTAGAAACATAAACACTGGCAGCTTCTGGGAAGGTATAATCTGCTTCTTGCTTGCCCCGAGCCTGTTGCCCTCTTTCTCCCACACAGTACCTCCCAAAATGTGCTGCACGGGTGCAATGAGCTCCATGGCCTGTTAAATGCTGCGCTTCAGGAGGCTCCTGCCAGTCTGCACAGAGCTGCTGAGTTGTCCCCACCCAAGCAGACATAGCCTCCCCCAGAGCCCAGGGATGACTCCCCAGCCCCTCTCCTGTGCTGGGCAGCCTGAGGAGGGATGAGTGTCTCCTCCACACACACATCCCGGGCTTATCCCGCTGCTTTCCTGCCCAAAGCCGGTGCATCCCATGTTGTGTGGGTTTGTACACCTCAGGGAAGGGGCAGGCAGCGTTTCCCCAGGAGCCTTTGGGACAGGCAGGCATTTCTCCTGCATGCTTCCAGGGGGAAGGTTCCCACTTTGCCCTTTCATGTCCTGGATGTTCCCAGAGATGCCCCGTGGCAGCTGTTCTGGTGCCAGCCCCTGCCCGTGGCACTTCACTGCTGCACGTCCCAGCGAGGTCAGCCCTGGTCCCATCTCTTCTTGTTCCATCTTTCGTGGCTGAGATTTGCACCCTTTTCCCTCCTGTGCCCTGCTCATACTGAGTGGGAAACACCTTGGGTTTTCCTTTGACTTTGAGGTTTTCCTTACTGAACAGTGCATGAGAGTAAAATTAAGTAGCCTGTGTACTTCCCAGGTATCTGCAGATCCCACAGGTCTAAAATACCACCCTGTTCTCTTTTTCTGGTCTTATAAATAATTTGTCCAGTCCATGATCTCGTCTGAGACCTCAGAGCCCCTTCCAGTGCCTAAAGGGGCTCCAGGAGAGCTGGAGAGGGACTTGAGACAAGGGCCTGGAGGGACAGGACAAGGGGGAATGGCTTCCCACTGCCAGAGGGCAGGGGTAGGTGGGATATTGGGAAGGGATGCTTCCCTGTGAAGGTGGTGAGGCCCTGGCACCAGCTCTAGGGGAAGGTGGCCCTGCCCATGGAAGGGAAGTTGGACTAGGTACTCTTTAAGTTCCCTTCCAACCCAAACCATTCTGGGATGTTTCCAGAAGCCTCCTGCCTTCACAGGTTTCCTCACCGAGGCCCTTGGTTTGCTGTAGCCACATGGGGAGTTTCTCAGGTTTTGCAGTTACGTGTTTGCCCCTGCTTTCCTCCCGTGCTTTTGCCTGACAGGAGGCTTTTCCTTTCCCCTTTTTAAACGTTTATTTTATTTATCCTTGGGCTGTATCCACCAGGTATTCACAGGGCAGCTCCTCCTGCAGTGCAGGTCACCCAGCTCCCCTCCTGAGTGGTCCCTGGCTTCGAGCTGGGTGTTCCCATGGGCGAGCTGACGTGTTGTTTGTCACATGTCACACCCATGGCACTGCTATGTGGACCCTGCAAGGTGATGTTGAGTGGGAGTGCCTCCTGTGCAGGAAGGTCACAGACCAGCATCCAGGAGTCTTTTGGGTGTTTTGAGTGCAATGCATTTTTCTTCTGCCACCGGGGTCTCTTACTGCAGCTTCATGTCTACACGTGACACAGATCCAAGTTGTGATGCACCTGGAGACCTTGCCTGGGTTTAAGTGAAGCTATTTCAGGAGATGATGCTGAACCTGGGAGCTCACCCAGTGTAAATGCCTCCATTGATATCAAGCTGTTTATTCCAGAAACCGGTTACAATGCTCTAAGTGTCTCTCCCTGGAGACTCCTTCTATTTAAACAGCTGGTTTTAATCCGAAGCTTTAATTGGTGCGAAAGCTCCAGACAGTCCCTTTCCAGGGGAAGGGAATTTCCAGCCCTACTTTAGTCTTCACAGGTGGATGTTGCAGGGATGCTGACTTGTCAGGAGGGAGGATCACACTGGATTTGTTTACAAGGGTGAGAGAATTCCTGTTTCTGTGGCTGTGAGGTTTGCAGTGGGGAGAGTGTCCTTATGTGTTCCTTGCTCAGTGCGTAAGAGGAGTAGTCAGCGAGTGAAACTGAATCCTTGCCATGTTTGTTGCAACAGGAGGTTAATCATAAACTCTGGCACTTTTCAAAGGGGTGGTTTCGTTCTGTGGTGTCTGTAGGGAATTGGGCTATTCCGAGGGTCTGGGCAGGTGGTTGCCAAGAGGATCAAAAGCAAATACAGGTTCTCCCTGTATGAGGTTGAACAAGCACCCAAACACGGGTTGTGGCTATATCCCCGGACTTGCTGGAAGTATTTTTAAGTGCTCCTTGTGAATGGATGTGTGGTACCTGTGCTGTGTGAGGCATTTGGACCAAGTCTTGGGTCCTTCACACTTGTGTAGGTTATTTCACATCTTATTTCAGTGGCCTTGGCCATTACCTCTGGTAAACTTCTGTTTCAGTGGGCTTAGAGAACGTCTGAGTGTATTCCTGGGAGAACATCTGGTGATATATGCAGCTTCCCTCCTTTCAGATTGTAATGCACTAGTTTAAACAAGAAGAAAGTCAAACTGTGACAAAGCAGTGATGCTTCTGCTGGCACGTGATGAGGAAGGAGATGTCCCCTGACGTAGAAGGGGTTGTCTGTTGACATTCTTCTCCCTCTCCCGGTTATAAGTAGGTTATCCCTGCTCAAATTATGCAACTGTGCAGACAGCCAGACTTCAGGAATTCCAAATACTTCAATGTGTCAAGTGCTGCCTTCTAAATGAAGTGCCACGGTTGCAGAGCGTGTTCACAGTCTGTCGCTTCAAATCCGGCATCAATCCTGGAATCGCGTGTGGCTGGGAAGGGGCAGCAGCTTCATTGCTTGTTCCTTGGAGCAAACGGGGTGGGAGAGCTGCCTCTACCTGTGGCAGCGTTTCCATATGGAGCTCAGCAGTTCTAAGCAGGAAAAAAACATTGATTTCTGTAACAAATTGAAACTCCTCACTCTTTGTGGCTGCGGCTGGTGCCTCCAAGATGCAGTTTCCAGCATCCAGATCTAATTAAATAGTTGTGTGCTTATTGCTAAGTAAACATTGGAGTCCATTACTCTTAACTTGCCTTGCAGATCAAATTGATTCTTCTAATGGTTTCACTGGATGAAAGCAAATGCCTGGGACTGCTTTGTGCAAGGTGCCTAAATGAAATGGTGGTGGTAGGAAACGAGCTGCAAACCCAATAAAACGGGATGACAGGAACTGCAAACGCTCAGCTTTTAATTCCATTCTTACATTCCATTTAATCAAGTTAAGGAAGTGACTTAAACTGTGCATTATTTGTAGATAGCGTGTTTATAATGTGTTCTGGTTCAGGGCTGGGGAAATAATTATTTCACATGAACAGGTTTATCAGGGCACAGGAACGAGGCAATAATAAGGACTGCAAAAAGTGTCTTGGGCTCAGCATGTGGTGTGTGACAGTGGCCGGGAGTAAATCATTAGGGGCAGAGTGGAGGAGCAAACACAGGCAGCTCAGTCATGTCCACTGTGCATCTCCTGCACTTTGGGGGTTATTTCTTTTGAGGTGATTTGGCCACAAGGTTTGTTTGCCTGCTCTGCTCAAGAAGGCTGAATAAAGTCAGTTTTTCCAGAGCATGGAGAGATGCTTTCTAAGTGGACACTTTGTATCTCATCTGTGATAACATTGTAAACATTCATTGTGTGTAATGTTTTATATTCAGAAGTACAAACGAACATAGTAATTGTAGTGAGAGATATTTTAGTGGAAATATAGTTACAGACACTGAAGAAGATCTGAGTTTATAAATACAGCTACAGATGGTACGTGATAAGGCATTTTGTACTTGGATATTAACAAGAGTGTGTTATGGGAAAACTACAATTTTAGTGATATTTGCCAGAGTTCAATGTGTTGAAAGCTTTTGGAAGCATGAAGATGCCGTGTCCTTTGGAGACCTAAAAGTCCTAGAAGTTACTGGTGGGTTTGGGAATGACTGGTGGGTTAGGGACAGATAGTGTTGGATCTCTGTCAGCTGACAGTTTCTGCAATTGTCTGTCTTTGTTTGGGAGTTCTTAAATGGCTAAATACCTGTGGTATGAAACACCTACTCTGATAAGTTTCTGTGAAATGTTAGTAGAGATGCTCGGGGTTTAAAAGCCCAGCACTGGCCATACAAGGCCAGGCAGCTGCAGCCTGTGGAGTTGCTGCTCACCTGATAATGTGATTTGTGGCTGAATACAAGGATTTTTAGTTTTGGGGCCAAGAAGAAGTCCTTTTAGGCATTTATCTGCATAAATGAGTCATTAGGAAAATAAAGGGTACACGTAGTGCTGAAAGGGTGATGACACAACCGCATTCCTGCCTTGCTTGAACTTGCTCAGGATTCTTTGTGGCTGCTTCCGTTGGGAAGGTGGCTGTTGTTTCTGTGTCTGTGACACCTTGACTAGCTGGCAGCAGGCCATGCCGTCTGGATTGTTATCCATGCCTTTCCTGCTCCTCCTCGCATTGCACGGGATGGGAGACTTTGCCTTCAGCTCTCCCCTCTGCTCTTCACTCAGGTTTTGCCTCGGCGTTGCTTCCAGCACTTGGGGTGTTAACGGGGCTGGGGTGCTTAGGGAGAGTTAACATTTGCATTGCGCGGCACAAAAATTCATTTATTATATATATATATATATATATATATATAACGTGGGTTTCATTAAGGCATAACGCTTCCTTGCTGATCTGGATTACAAGCGAGAGAGAAAAACTCTTTATTTTTTTTGCAATAAATTTGACTGTTTCACAGGTAAGCTTTGTGCTGAACTAGTGAAAAGCAGCACTTAGCCCAATCTGGCTGTCCCAAAGCTCCTCGTGGGGTGCTGTTCCAGTCATTTGCTTCTGTAAAAGGAGAGGACAGGTTTGGCATTCCCGAGGGACAGGAATTAAAGCCTCGTGGACAGTGAGGTAGGAACAGCTTGGGGGGACAGCAGAGAGGGGACTCTGTGGGTGTAAAGCACCCAAACAGGCCTGAGTTTGCCTTGGAGGAAAGAAAATACAAATATGTGGGGAGGCACAGTTTATTTTTTCCTTTTGACTCTTTCCTGGATCTGCAGGAACTACCAAGCAAATCTTGAGCCCTACTAGAATATTTTGGTGTGAGTTACAAAACCCATGCCATTTTTCCTGATATTTCTTCCACATTCTAGCACCAAAAAGGGCTTGGAAATTTTTGCTTTCGTGACTAATTTGGGAGGCTGACTTGAGTAGTCTTTCATGTATATTTTTCCCGAGTTTGTGTTGGTATGATTTTCTGAGAGTGAAGGCTGAAATGCGATGGGTAGCCATGGTAAACCAAGAAAAAATAGCTTTCTGGAATCAGTTTAAACTAGCAGGTTGCTGCCACGTGA
The DNA here is from genome assembly GCA_035222235.1 of Margarornis squamiger. Classification (NCBI taxonomy): domain Eukaryota; kingdom Metazoa; phylum Chordata; class Aves; order Passeriformes; family Furnariidae; genus Margarornis; species Margarornis squamiger. The sequence continues at coordinate 1,966,792 of JAWWTY010000064.1, read as the reverse complement.
CAAATGAAAGTACTTTATGGATATTTTTTGGCAATTTGCAGTACTTAAAAGAATTTAATGTTCGATTGTAATTTTTTGTGCTGCTGTTAAAGACCAAGGGTTATAAAACTGAAGCCTCGCTTTTTATTGCACAGAGTGGGAAACAGTCATGAAATGGCTTTTCCACGCTGAGAAATTTGGGGGAAATGTAACCTGAGTTTGCACGGAGCACAAGTGTAAGGAAGTTGTTGAGCTCACATAAAAATGATGCATGAACACTGCCATGGTTAAATTTGAGCGTGTGCCTCAGGGATGTAACACATCAGTCCTATAATCTGATTACATTCGGAGGCACTTCCATGCATAAGGGTACAATGAGGACCATGAATTCACTTATTGCTTTTATTTTAGTGGAAAGAAACCTAAAGGGAGATTTGTTTCATATGCTGATGACACAAACATCTCACTTTCAGGGCCCACCTGGTAGCTGATCAGGGCCCTTTTTGGAGAGCTGGTGCAAAACAGAAAGTACAGGGCAGTGAATCCGCTGTGAAATATCCCCAAACACTCTGTCTAGTGAAGTTCACACATTAATTTTTATTAGGAGATAAAGGTAATTCAGTGCAGAACAAGACCTTTTAGCAGCTACTGCTCGTATTGTTAAACGAGCCTCAGTTTTAAGTACTGTCAGAAAATTCTGCTTTTATGTGTTACATGGAGCACTAATGTGAGAATCCTACAATGCAAAGTTTCAAGTGCTGGAGGCTGGGGAAGGTGGCATTTATCTGGTTTGCTTATTCAACCATGTGAAAGCTATATTAGGCACATAAACTTTATACTCGGCACTGCAGCTTCAAAAAGGCAACAAGTTAAATCTGGGGCCTTTGAAGTAGTGAATGGTAACATTCTGTTCTCCCAAAGAGCCGACTTCAAATGATCACACCAAAACTCCAGCAACTCTGTCAAGGCTGGGGAAAACACGACAATTCTCCCCAGATAAATCTGATTTCAGAGTCTGGCTGTTGCATGAAACATGGCTTTTGTTGGAGGCAGCAAACCTGAGTTATGTAGGAAGGTAGAGAGTCTTAAAAAATGGCATTTGTCTTCTTTCTGTATCTGTAAATGGTCTCAAAGAACATCTCGTGTTGCATAAAAGCAGCCGGTGGCGTCAGCTCAATTTGCATACAGCCCGCACTACTGTCCTGCCCTGATTGTTGTAATCTCTGCTTTTAATTAGATCCTGAGATTAAGAGCTGTCGGCTCATCAGTGCACTTAATGTGCACCCTCTTGGAACGTGGTCGGTCAAGTCAGATGCTCTGAAAAGATCTAAGTTTACTTTACAGGCACGTTAAGGGGGAACTGCCCAGAGAAGGGAAACACACCAAAACCCCCTCTAGAGAATTTGTCAGGAGGTGAAAATGCATATTGGCAAATAGCTGGCAAAACCCGAGCCATTGCAACAGGCCTTTTGGTTGGCTGGAATTTAATTTAGTGGTGTGGAGATCTTGCTCCCAAGTCACTTTTAACTCATTAGCTTCCAGTTGACAGCTCAAGTCCATTATTAGTTCCCTAATAGATCATGTCAAGTGTTAATTTCATACTGATGGATTTCCCATGAATTTCCTTCTGTTCCCAGGATTCCAGTTCTCAGTTATGCCTTGTGCTGATGATATGTCTTAGCTTTTTCCTCAGCATTTTTTGAGCCTGTGTCTCTTAGACCTTTGCTAAAACAAGTCCTTATGGCACTTCCCAGGTGAATTCTTTAACCTGTTACTCTGTTATTTCAGGTACAGGAGCTACTTTATCTCAGTCAGCCCCTTTGCTTCAGTTTGTCTGTTCATCTTGCTTTCATTAATAGCTCTGTATCACGTTATTCAAACATTTTAATGAAGGTCTCATCGTAGCTGGCATTTCCTCTGTTTCTGAAATATACATTATCAAGCTTGAGATACTTGAACTCCAGTAAACACAGGTGGTGTCCCATTTTCTGTTTGTTTTCTTATTCGTCATTCTTTTTTTCTTCAGATTGTTTTCATTTCGCCACGTTTCTGCAGTTGTATACAAACACCTGTAATGTGTCTTGGAGAGCTGAAAAAATCTCTGTATTTTTAAATAATCAGACCTGGTGCACTAAACATTTGAGAGAAGAAATTATCACAGTGTTAATGTTGCCAAGCTTTTTTTTCAGGTGTGTATTACAGAATGAGACAGTCTTTGAATAATCCTGCATCTTGTGTTGCACTGACACCTTTTCCCTGAGAATTAGAATATACTGATATTTTGTGTTTAACCACAGCAGTGTCTGATGGAAACACTTTCAGACTGACTCCTAATGAAAGGAGGGATAACATGTTTTACACACCTACAGCATGATCTTTAATCTGCAAGTTTTATCTGGGCCAGGAGTTGTAGCTATGCTTTAATCTTCTTGTTGTGTTAATCCAGCACACTCAGTGCCACCGACAGAGCTCCGGGCTGGCTGAAATTCCACCTCTGTGAAGGGGCACCTTCCACTAGCCCAGGGTGCTCCAAGTCCCATCCAGCCTGGCCTTGGACACTCCCAGGGATCCAGGGGCAGCCACAGCTTCTCTGCCCAACCTGTGCCAGGGCCTGCCCACCCTCCCAGGGAGGAATTTTTTCCTAATATCCAATCTAACCCCCCTCTCTGTCAGTTTGAAGCCATTCCCCCATGTCCTGTCACTCCAAGCCCCTGTCAGTTGTCTCTCCCCATGTTTCTTCTCAGCCCCTCTGGGTACTGGCAGGGCAAAATTAGGTCCCTCTGGAGCCTTCCCTTCTCCAGGCTGAACAACCCAATTCTCTCAGCCTTTCAGACTCAATTGTAGAGGTCTTTCCCAAACTAAATGATTCCATGATTTTGCAGGATGAGGTTGATGCTGAGTCACCACAGGGTCTCTTTGGCTTCTCCTACAGGCCCCTTGAGTTGTGCTCAGGTGAGCTGAGTGCAGCCAGCCACGTGTCCTATGGGTAGTGGCAGGTGAGGGACAGGCTCCTGGAGTTCTGTCTGTTCACCCTGAGCCTTGGAACCCAATGCAAGAGCATGACCAGACTGCTGAGCAGGCCCTGGGCTCCTCAGAACAAAATGAGAATTTTGGTATCTGTTTTTAGGCACGGGAGCTCTCTCCTGAGCCTCATACCTGTGCAGGACTGTTACTTACCTGTGAGTAAATCACAAGGTGCAGCACATGGAGAGCTTGAGTTTGGGGTATAGCAGCACTGGTGCTTTCTGACCAGATCTTACATCTGGCTGCTGGGAAGACTTAAACCACAAAGCTAGAATAGGGGAATGTTATGCTCTCTCTGCTTCGAGAAGTTGACTATATTAACTTCTGCCAAAAAAGCAACAGTGATTAAGGCCCAGTTGCCAAAACCAGTGGCTGTGTTTTGAGTGATAAGTTGCAGGGGTGATAAGTGGCTGGGAACCTCAGCCTCCCGAGGAGGAGGGGGATCAGCTCCTGGATTCAACACTCAGCTGGAGTTCCAGTCACACAACCCGGCTGAGAGATAATCTGTGCTCTTCTGTGCAGGGAAGGGCTGTTGGTGCTGTTCCCCTGAAACGTGGATGTAAATGTTTTCTAATTTTATCCTCTCAGGAGTGTTCTGTTGCAGCTGACCTACCATCTCAACTTACAATAAAACCATTTGGTAGAATAAATTGCTGGGTTTGGCACCCCACTACTTGTCTCAATCCTCTCACCAGCCTTGGAAATTAAAATGCACCTACTAGATTTGCATGATGCAAATCCACGTTTCCATGATCCGAGTCGTTCTTTTCCTACCCCTGTGAGGGATGGGAATAGCAGTGGCACTGTGAGTCACTGCTGTGACTGTGAGCTGGGGCTTTGCCATGGCCACACACATCTGCTTTCCTCTCCTGGCATGGTACAGTTAAAGCTTTTGTTTTCTATTGCTACAGGGTTTAATTTTGGGGAAACTGAAGGGATGTGTTAGGGGTAGGAGACATGTCTTTCATGGACACCCTGGGCTTGCCTTGTTCCTCTGTAATTATATTGGAAGGGAGGCTGTTGGTTGCTTTTTCTCCTTGTCCTTTGCAGATAAACACTATTCCTGATGGAATAAATACTCTTCCTGATGGTCTGATGGAGAAGTTGCAGTAAAGAAATGTCATGTGCTTTTGCACCTGCCTGTTTCCTGCCCTGCAGAGGTTTACTTTGTTTGCTGCCAGAAGTTATTGTGGGCCCTGTCACAGCTCAGGATTTCCAGATGTGCAAATCTTTTCAGCAGTTTTTTGTCAAGAGTTGCAGCCTCGGTGTTTTAACTTTGTAAACCTCAGCTCTTACAGTGCTCATGGGGAACTTATCTAGATGCTTGCAAATATATTTAAAATTGGGGAACAGGGAGAGCTTATTGGCACAGTACAGTTTCCATATGTTAAACACCTGGAGGCTCTGAAAATTATCTATGTTATTTACACAGACCTGGATCAGTTTGAGCCGTGGTGCTTCCTGATAGTGTTTTATCTGCCTCTGCTAAGCTTAACTGTGCTTTTGGAGTACTGCCTGCCAGCCTTCTGCAGCAGCCTCTGGTGGGCTGGACCTAAAATTTAGGGAGATGTAAATTTTAGAATTTGGAAAGTCTCTTTACCAGGAGTTTCAGAGGAAGAGGTGGCTGCTTGGGAAGCAATTTGCATCCTTGGAAAGCATTATTGGGAAAAAAAAATTAAAAATTAAGTGTTGAACATAGGTACAAGCTTGAGTGTGAGTGCAGAGCAGCCAACAAATGCTTTCTGTGAGTGACACTAATGGCACATGCAGGCACTGGCTCAACAGCTCTGGCACGTGAACTTGTCAACAGCGGTTCCAAAACCCAATCTTTACAAAATATATGGTCTTGTCAAATGCAGTGCTTCTGGAGCACACAGGGGAAGCACAACACACGTTCATGAGCCTTGTGCTGTGAAAGGGAGCATTGCTGCTAACAATAAAGGGCTGGGTTGGAGTATTTCAAGTCTTCAGCTTGTTACTTGAAATTGCTCTTCCAGTGCAGCTCCCACGTGGAGTCCTCTGGAGTTACTTACCTTTCCCAGAGGACTGTCCCATGTGCAGCTCCAGCCCTGCCCAAGAACCACAGACCTCCAAACTCCTTCAAACAGAAAATTGCCCCGTTCTGAGGAGCTGGGAGGAAAGGGCCACAGGAGCATTATCAGTGTCCTGGGGCATTTCAGTGGAGTGGCTTGGAGAGCCAGAGTCTGGTTCCTGAAGGGAGAGGCCAAGGCCCTGGCTCAGGTTTAACAGAACAGTGTTTATGCCTTAACAGTGGCTCCTTTGTGCACTCAAGGTTTGAAATCTGCTGTCCTGGAGGAAATGGAAGTTCTGAAGCCCTGCATACTTCCCAGGATGGTTCATTTCCCTGGTCCACTCACCCACTGCAGCCAAAGGTTACAGGTTTGCATTCCACGCATTCCAGAGCCCCAGAGTGGATGCTGCACACTGATGGGATTTTGAGCACACAAACCTCGTGTTTGCCTCCTCTTTTTCCTGAATACCATCAGGCCTGGCTGTGTTGGGCTGAGCTCAAACTGGGTGCACTGACCTGGGTGAAAATATGGTTTTAAATCAAGTTTAGAAAGTGCTCTTGATTTGTTTGGAGCAAGAACAGCGTGGCAGCTCCAACCAGCAGTCTGGGAAGTGAAGCAGGGCCAGATCTACAGTGGAGATAGTACCTTTTATTAGGCCAGCTGCTGTTGGGGAAGCAGATGCGTGTTTAGATACACAAGTGTTGCAAGGCTGAAATAGAAATAGCAAACTTGAAGTTAAATACACACCAAGAGCAGTTATTCTGACTCAATTATGAGCTTAATTATACAAACCAGTTAATTTGAGGGAGAGAGGGGTGCTGGTACCTGTGTGGTGCAGTGACAGAGATAAAGAGATCCGGGTCACGTGGAACATTTATCTGTGCCTGGGCTGCTGCTCTTGATGTGGTGGTGCTGTAACCAGTGCCCAAGGAGTGATCTGCATTAAAAATAAATTAAAAAAATCAAACTAGTGACCTGATTTACACTATGGGCTCACAGGTGAATGAGGGGATTGCTGAGAATTTCCACGAGGGTGGGGATTTTCTGAGCTTTTTGGGTACCAAAGCCAGTATGGCATTTTTGTGTCTGAGGTCTGTTGGTTTCAGTATTCAGAAAAATTCAGTGTTTTCATGCTCTAAGTTGCCACAGGTCAGGATACAGAGGTTAAAGGTGGGGTGGTAGTCTTGTGGTGCTGAAAATTACATTGTAAAATGATGTGACTGAGACACTGAATGTGAGTTTGATTCACTGACTCTTCCAGAAGATTAGAGGTACCATATTTCAAACCTGATGACTTGAGCCAAAGCATTAGGCAGCAGGTGAATAAGGAGCTAAACTTGGTGTACATGAAGTAGGCAGGTCACATGAGCAATATTTATTAGTTCTGTTACAGTTTCTTTTCTGTTTACAGTTTCATTACATTATAACATTTCCCTTACAGTGCACAGTTTCATCTTTACTATTTCTAAGCTCAGAAACTTGACACGTGTGTAATGCCAAAACAGTCAATGTGGCTTGGTGACTGTTGCTAAAACTTGTTTTTCAGTAGCCTTGAAACTGTGAGAATGAGCTGAATTACTCTGAACTACTTCAAGGTCAGGTTAGTGCTCCTGGGAGTTAAAAATCCCAAATAATTGTCAAATAAGCTGTACAAAGTCTTTGGTACAGTAGCACTTCCCTTCACACTGCTTTTGGCTACTAGTGGACAAAATTCTCCTTGCTCTGCAAGTCCTGTAGTGCTTATGTTTGAATTCTCAGCTTCTCCAAGGATCTCTGCTTTGGCAGTGAGTCCCTACACATCTCCAGGGCAGGGATGCACTCTGGAAAAACCATTCTCTCAAGCTGCAAATGTCTGTGGCAAAGTTCAATGCAGCCTGTTAAATACAGGCTGGAGTGTCCCACTGGGAATATTTTTAAGACTTGGGAAAGTGTCTTTAAATTCCACCATGTTTCCCTAGAGCTTGGAAATGCTTTGAGTTGTGGGCAAGGTGTGTGTGCCTGGGGATTGGGGAGAGGAGGAGGAAAAGCCTCTGTCTCTGTGATATCATCCCTGATCCCTGCTTGGAGAATCCCTGGTGGTTTGTGGCTCCAGGATGAACAGCTTTGCTGGCTCCAACCCACTTATCACTTAGCTCAGTGTGCACCTTGCTCTCCCCACCCCAGCGCTCCCGAGGGAATGGATATATTTAGTTCCAGTTTGTGGTTCTGTAATCACTCCTGGATGTGCCACCCTGCACCTTGTGGTCCAAGAGCCCCGTCAGGGACTGGCTGATAGTGGGAAATCAAAATGGCTTTTGGAAATGGGGATGGGACAAAGATGTTGGGCTTGGGGTGAAGTTGCAACACTGCAGCCCTTTGCCCTTTTGGTCACTGGGAGTGCAGCTGTGCCACTGAGACATTACCAAAGAGAGCTGATCCATGTTATAACCTGGCTGCTTCAGCACGCTCAGCTTTTCATGTGGAAAGTATTTTCCTATTGTTTAAATTACCTTCTAAAAATATTTGATGTTACCTGTAAGGAACTGATACTGTTCCCCCTCCTCAGACCACCCTTGGCATTTTCCCAGAGCTGCTCCTTGTCCACACTGAGGCCTGGGTAGGAGCCACTTGTTTGAGTGGTGGTGTCAGTACAATGAGGGTGAAAGTCATTGTCCAGAAGTGATTTAACAGAGCAATATGCCATGTTCGTGGCAGGAACGCTGCTCCTGTAATAAATTTAAATCAATTTATTGCACATCACTGCCTTCCGCTATTTCATTTTAAATGCTGTAACCAGATCAAGGTCAAGGAAGCAAAAGATGAAAGGAGAAGGGGAAAGGAAGCCAGAAGAGGGGAGAGGCTGCAGGAAGGGGGAAGCGGGACAAGGAGTGGTTCAGAGCAGGGCAGCAGAGTCGAGCTCTCACTTTGGAGCTGAGGGATGAGCATTTCTCATGCAGCTGAACAGGAAAATGGGTTATTCTGGGCCTACAGGAACTGGGAGGATTGCTCTTGATTTTTCTCCTTGTTTAGAATGATGTATTGGTACTATTTCTAAATACCACATTATTCTGTGGCTAGTCCTTGTGAATGTTTTATTCCTTTTGTAGCCAGTTGCTGAACAGAAGCACTTGTGGACTTCTGATGTGCCAAGGCGCTGCTGCAGCGCCTGGGATTTCAGAAGGAAGGGTATCCCAAGGCCATTTTAGAATATGCTGTTACAAGCTTTTGCTGTAGTGTTTTGGTCTGAGATCAATGAAATATGCTTTTCATTTGATTCATGCTGGAGAACAAACAGTCTGGATGTTCAGATGCCTCTTGAGGTCGATCCATTTTCTTTCAGTGAAGGCAGTGTTTTGCTTGTGCTTAACTTCTTCCTCTGCACTAGTGTGAAATCTCATTTCAAACCCACATGGCCCTTACAGTTTCCCCCAGACTTTATATTGTCAAGTGTTGGTTAATCTTCTCTCTTGTGAAAAGTTCTTTTTCCTCTGCCTGAAAGGGTTTGAGTGTCAAAAGTGAAACCCCAGGCACAAGAAGCAGCCAAGTGTAAATGTGTGTAGAACAAGGTGGGCTCTGACAGCTGCCATTTCAATGTGCCATTTGGGGTAAGTTGTTCCAAACTTGCTCTTTGTAGTTGTGAAGCTTCACATGAGCAGTTCTAAAGTGTGGTATGTTCTAGTGTACGTGGAAGGGAAAGAGGGATGATGTGAAGAAGCTGCTGACTGCAGGAACTAATGAGATCCAATTATGTTGTTGATGTTTAAGCAGATGATATTTCTATATCGTGGTAATTATATGAGGCATGTGGAACACAGAAACCCTTCATGGAAGCTCGAGGGGGGACTTAAGAAGGTGAAACACGATGGGCTGTGTTTCCTTTACAGTGAAATAACTCAGGAAATTTTGGAGAAAACCCAGGAGCCGATTTTCTTTGTGGCCACAGCAGTTGCAGTTCCATCCTAGGGAATATCTGGGCATGTGGCATCTCGCTTGGCACTGTGTCTTTGCCCTGTGTGACTGCAGAGGGAGTGAACTGTGGATCAGCTTCATCCTGCTCAAATCAGAGGCATTTGCTTTGCAGAGGCTGCTGCAGCCCTAGAACTTGCAGCCAGTGTGGGTCACAACCCCATTCTTGCACAAAACACAAGCATTTGCTCCCACACGGACACAGCCCCAAGAAGGCAGGTTTGTATTTTCAGAAGAAAGTAGTTTTGCCCTCCTTGTGTTATTTCTCACACATATAAAATCAATAGATGTGTATTTGATTTAGACATAAACTTCCCTTTGAGGTTTATATTGCGTTGTGTTTCTGCAGGAATTTTCAATAATTTCTCATCCTAGTCCAAGACTCTTTATTAAAAGCAGCTTTAGGCAATCAGTACCTGCACTGCAGCAGGAAAGCAGAGCTATTGGCAACTGTTGTTTTATGTTTACCAGCTTGAACTCTGGCCTCTGGAAATTCATGTTGTAGTTTCTCCAAAGCTTGTCTGAAATTAAATACCTTCTCTGGGAAATTTGCTTGCTCCTGCACACTTGTAAGTTGACCCAAGCTGATGTCCTTTCTGCTTAAAAGAAACATTCAGCACTGTCAGGTTGAAGAACTGTGAGCAAGAGTTTTCCGGGCCCAGAAAATAAAAATGCAGGTTTCTGCACAGCTGATAGTTTAAAAAAATTGCTTTCTTCTTAGTATTACAAACATTTCTTTGAACTGTGTGGGGAATTTGGTTTTGAGTGGGCAGTAGCAGAAGGGTGGAAGATTATATAGGGATATTTATTATATATGAAGAGGGAGAGGAAGGGAAATATATATATATAGGGATAGACTGCAAATAATTTGCTCTGTGTTTATGAAAATTACAAGTAAATAATTGCATTTCTGTCGAGTTAGTCCCTTGCACAGTCTGGATCCCAGGAAAACCTGGTCTGAATTTTCTTCTTACCAAGTTATAAAGCCACTTGACTTTTTACGGCATGAAGATGACAGTTTTCCTCTCTCTTCCAGGATACCTGTGATCTCTCGTATGTGGGAAGAACACTGGGAGAACCCTCTGAAAATGGGTGTTAAAACCTTCACTCATAACTCCCCTGCTCACAGCCAGGAGATGCTGGGCAAGCTGAACATGCTCCGCAACGATGGCCACTTCTGCGACATCACCATCCGCGTGCAGGACAAGATCTTCAGGGCACACAAGGTGGTCCTGGCAGCCTGCAGCGACTTCTTCCGCTCCAAACTCGTGGGCCAGGCTGAGGAGGAGGGCAAGAGCGTGCTGGACCTGCACCACGTCACCGTGACGGGCTTCATCCCGCTCCTGGAATACGCCTACACGGCCACGCTGTCCATCAACACGGAGAACATCATCGACGTGCTGGCCGCCGCCAGCTACATGCAGATGTTCAGCGTGGCCAGCACGTGCTCCGAGTTCATGAAGTCCAGCATCCTGTGGAACACGCCCAACAGCCAGCAGGAGAAGGTGCTGGATGCGGGGCAGGAGAACAGTGCAAACTGCAATTTCACCTCGCGGGACGGCAGCCTGTCCCCCGTGTCCTCCGAGTGCAGCGTGGTGGAAAGAACCATCCCCGTGTGCCGGGAGTCGCGGCGGAAGCGCAAGAGCTACATCGTCATGTCTCCCGAGAGCCCCCTCAAGTGCAACACCCAAACCAGCTCCCCCCAAGTGCTCAACCCCTCCACTTCCTACCCGGAGTCCAGAAATCAGCCCGTGGACTCGTCCTTAGCTTTCCCCTGGACTTTCCCGTTCGGAATCGATCGGAGGCTTCAGCCGGACAAGGTGAAGGCGGCGGAGAACTCGCGGACTTTGGAAATGGCCGGGCCCTCGGAGTCGGGCCGGAGGGTGGCGGATTACGTGACTTGTGAGAGCACCAAAGGCAGTTCCCCCCTGGTCATCGAGGAAGACGTGCGGGTCAAGGTGGAGCGGCTGAGCGACGAGGAGGTGCACGAGGAGGTGTCGCAGCCCGTGAGCGCTTCCCAGAGCTCCCTGAGCGACCAGCAGACGGTGCCAGGCAGCGAGCAAGTGCAGGAGGATCTCCTCATCAGCCCCCAGTCCTCCTCCATAGGTAGGACCACTTCTGGCCTTACATGTCAGTGCCTGTAGAAGAGCCTGCGACAGGCACATGTGCATGTGGGGGTTCTTGGCAGGGAAGCTGCCTCGTGAGTTTTCGTGCTTTGCTTGTGTGAAATTGCCCTTTTTCCCCCGTTTTATGAAATGTTGCTTATAAGCTTGGAGTTCTTCCAAGGACTTTGCTGAGAAAGGTTGGTGACTCCTTTTCACCTCTAGTTGCCTGACTGGGGGAGCTAATTCTGCCTTCATTAGTGTCAAAAAGACGTGATCTCAGCTGAGCTGCAGCCCCAGATGGGAGAGCCTTGTCCCTGGAGCCACAAAGGGTTACAACAGTACTTTGCATCAGACATCAAATCTTGTCGAATCGTGACAGAGAGCTTTTGTAAGAGGATTTGCAAAATAAGTGGTGAAACACTGTCATCTTAATGCCCCAGACCAAAATACAACCACACAGTCATAATATTGAGGATCTCTCCATTTCTGGGGGATTTGATTCTCAAATTTCTTCTCCAAATGCTGACAGTTGCTGAGTGAAACCTTTTTTTTTTCCATGAAAGACAATTTGAAGCCAGTTCTGGGTTCTTCTAGCAGGCTGTTGTTTATTAGTAGCTAATACTTAAAGGTTACTGGAACAATCCCTTTTTCCCTCTGCAGACAGAATGCATGAATGGCTTTTAGGAAGTCAGAAGAAAGAGAGTTTGCAATATTTCTAGTTTAATTACCAAAATTTTACCTAAGTCAGCTCTTTTGCTCTCAGTTACGTGGTTCGACCTGTGCTCAGCAGAGTTTTTTTACTGAAATATCTTCATTAAGCCTGTTTTATTTGAAGACTGCTCTGCTTCCTTCAAATAGTATGTACATGAAAGGCTGCTCCAGTTAATTAAATAAATAAACAAACTACAACAAAGTAAATAAATGCAGCCCAGTAGCATTATTTGTTTGGCTTGGTCAGTGTTGCCTTCTCTGGAGAAAGGGAGATCAGTCTGACCCTTCCAGGACTGCACTACAATTAGTGATGTTGAAATAATAGTCACTAAAAAGAAATGAAAATATTTCCCATTTACGCCATCCTTTGCTGTTGGATTGTCCCCCAGTTTGAGTAGCTCATATGTTGATATTTTAGATTGTAATGCTTTTTTCCAACTGAAAATGGTTTATTTACTGGAGACAGGGCTGTTTACCTTTGCTGAGTTTCTATCTTATAGTTTAACTGTAAGTCTTTCGGTGCAGTGTGCCAAAATAGTGCATAAATTAAAAATAAAATAAAATAAAAGCTTTGTTTGCTGGTAGTTTGCCAGGAAAAGTGGTTCTTGTTCAAGAACAAGTTTTGTTTGATTCAGTTTTTAACTCCTCATAGGCAGAACTTCAGAAAGGCCTTGTCAAGGCCAGGTGATAAGAAATGCAAATTATCTCATCAACATAATTGTATCAGCACAGGCTAAACAGAACAAGTGGAAATAATGACTGGGGAAAGTTAAAAATACCATAATATCTGTGATATTTATTTATATACACATGACATAAAAGGACAAACTGGGTGTATATTCAGCATTAGACATGAGTGGCAAATGACCTGTAGAAGTTTTTGGAGGACATTTCTCAGAGTCAGAAATAGCAGAAAAATTGTTTTTCCAAAGCAGCTTGAACTGGGACGTGGAAATGGGAGACTGGGGCTGAACTGGAGAGAGTTAGGGGCCACTGAATGTTGTAAAATCTCAATTTGTACCACAGTCAGTCTTAAACAAAAGTACTTTGAAAAGTACTAGGTAGGGTAGGGAATCTCAGGCTTTAATGATTATAATATTAAACTGAAATATCTGTCACTGGTGTTAGTACAGCGTGTTCTGCCTTAAAACAGCTGCAGAGAGAAGAAAAATGTGCCAGGGTGAAATCTTTAAAGTACAAATCTGCTCTTTGAATATGTTTGAATGAATATTTAGTGGCCTTTGCATAATAACCCCCCTCAGAATGGGTTTTATTCACATTTTTGCCCTAAAGAGAAACAGTGCTCTTGCTTTTTAGCACAGTAGACATGTAGCTAATATATGATCCAGCACACTTTGTAGCCAGAAAGCACTTTTTACCTCCCAAAGATGTATTTCTTTATGCAGTAATGCAAGAATGGCAAATGGAGGCAGCAAGATATGTTAAAGTACAGCTTTCTCTTCCCTGAATGTATTTTCCTCCTATAATTGCATATATTTATCTCAGTGTTTTATAGTGCATTTATAAAAGCATTCCTGCCTCTCTCTCCAGTATTGCAAAAAGCTCTTATTCACTCTTTGGGCAATTTCAAGAATTGTTCATTTGCAATTTGTTATATTTGGAGGCACTTTATAATATGAAAGGAGACATGGAGCAGGGCCTTGATAAATAAGTCATTATGGTTACAACAATAGCTGTTTCTGAGAAGATGTTTTCATAACTCATTAGCACTGTTGGCATTTGAGAGGTGAAGGCATAAAATTAAACCTAAGAGCAGTTGGGCTTATTTTTCAGTAGACTTCCAGTTAAGTATTTAATGAGAAAAAAGGATAAATCAAAATGGGATTAACTTTTGGACCTTCATAGATTGCACAGTTGATGAATTTCCCAAATACAGGTTGTCAGCTCTTAACAAAATTAGAAATTTTGATTCTACTAATTGTGAAAGTGCCAGAGATGCCATTTTCCTCCTGTCACTGGCCCCATGACATGACATCCCATTAAGACAAGAATCCTTCACTTCAGGAAGGATCTTTCATTCTTTTTGGCAGAATATGCCCATTTTCTGTCTCACTTTCCATGTCTTCATTCCTTCTCTTTGGTTTTCCATTTTATCTGACACTTGCCATTGTAAACTCAACGCTGCTTGATTCTTCCTGGTGAGCTTTAGGGTTGGTTCCCAAATTCAGATGGTTCACATACCACTCTCTTAGAAAGCAGAATGATTTTTACCACAGCAGCCAGAGTAGCTCCCACCACTGTCCTAAGCTTTGCTTGGCCTCAAGATGTTGGTGTAGGGAGAGAAATCTCCTCTCCCATCCTGTCTCCCGTGGATCCAGTGCTGGAGATCCAGGGGCTGCTTGGCCCTTGGGGATGGGGGAGGCCCAAATGAGCAACAGGCACGTGAGATGAATGAAACTGTGGTTTGGTTTTAGTGCTGCTCTTTCCTTGGATTGTTCCCAACCGCCCTGAACTATGTTTTCCCCAATGTTGGTGCACTGAGCAAAGCTCTGGGATGGTTTTGTGTGTGCATTTCTCTTACAAACAGGTGTTTGGTCTCTTTTGTGTAGCAATTCTGATTCCTCAGAGGGCTCTTTCTGGCTGAGCAGCTTATAAATAAATGAAGGCATTATCAAGTAATATATTCATGGACTATTTGGATCCCAAAAGCCATGTAGTGTAACAGGTTTGAAGCCTTTATTGCTCAAGAAGTCTTGAAAATTGATGAAATAGTCCCTTTAGATGAATGTCACTTCTCTGTTCACAGTTCTAGCACTGGCTATGTTTTGAAAACTGGCTGTATTTAACATGTCCATCTTGTAGCTGTGCCAGATCTGTGCCTTTGGTGAGCTGTCAGTTGAGTAGATAAGCTGAGCAGAGGAGAAGCTGCCTGGGAACACGATGCTTCTCAACACCTTGCCCAAGGCCATTTCACTGTGTGGCCACCAGCAACACTTCCCACCCCAGAGACTTGGGGCAGCAAGCCTGGTGTGTGTCTCCCTGCCCTCCAGTGACTGGCACTGAGCTGCCCTTTGCTCTCCCAGGTTCCATAGACGAGGGGGTCACCGAGGGCTTGCCCACCCTCCAGAGCGCCGCCGGCACCAACGCGCACGCGGACGACGATGATCGGTGAGTACGGTGTGCCCGCTGTGCTGCTGCCCAGTGTGCCCAGTGTGCTGTGCTGCTGCCCAGTGTGCCCAGTGTGCTGCCCAGTGTGCCCAGTGTGCTGCTGCCCAGTGTGCTGCCCAGTGTGCCCAGTGTGCTGTGCTGCTGCCCAGTGTGCTGCTGCCCAGTGTGCTGCCCAGTGTGCCCAGTGTGCCGTGCTGCTGCCCAGTGTGCTGCCCAGTGTGCTCTGCTGCTGCCCAGTGTGCCCAGTGTGCTCTGCTGCTGCCCAGTGTGCTGCCCAGTGTGCTCTGCTGCTGCCCAGTGTGCTGCCCAGTGTGCCGTGCTGCTGCCCAGTGTGCTGCCCAGTGTGCTGCCCAGTGTGCCATGCTGCTGCCCAGTGTGCTGCCCAGTGTGCTGTGCTGCTGCCCAGTGTGCTGCCCAGTGTGCCCAGTGTGCCGTGCTGCTGCCCAGTGTGCTGCCTGGTGTGCTGTGCTGCTGCCCAGTGTGCTGCCCAGTGTGCTGTGCTGCTGCCCAGTGTGCTGCCCAGTGTGCTGCCCCTGTGCCCTCTGCAGTCCCCTCCCCAGCCTTCCTCCCCCATCTCCTCCTCTGGGTTGCTCAAAGCACAGGCAGCTCCTGGAAGGGCAGGTGCTCTAGGAGAATGTAGGTGATGAAAGGCAGTTGCTCTGTTTCCAGGCAGCACAGGGGAAGAAGGATATTCATGGCTTTGCTGTTTCTTTATCACTGCTCTTTATTAATAAATTTTAAAAAACCCCTTTAGTGTGAAACATGCATCCTAAAGCTGCCACACAGCCCTGAAAACAAGGGCTTCAGCAGGCCTCACTGCTGCCCTAAACCACCAAACAGCCTTAAATCTCCTCTCCCCAACTCTCTGCCTGTAGCTCCTTCCCAAAATGCTTCGTGTCACTTGCTGTAAATATTTAGCAGCCTTTTGCTGGGCTGAGCTGAGTGATTTATTAAGGAAGTCCCTTATAAGGGAAGGCTGGCAGAGAAAAGCAAACTAAACCAGGTCTGTTTGGTCAAAGATACATCATAATTCTCTTCGAGCCAAGTGATGGCATACAGGGCTACACACAGCTGCTTGGACTTCTATTTCGTAGTTATTCCCTTTCTAAGCACATTTTTTGCAACTGGCTTTTGCAGTGTTTTGTCAGACAAGTGGGGCTGAGGAAGAAGTGTGAACCTTTGGGAGTTGTTCCAGAAACTGTGTCAAGTGAAGCTCCCTACAGAGATAACAACCAAGAGCTGCGTTTTCAGAGCTCATAAAAGTCTTTCCTGCCTTTTCCGTCTAAAACCTGTCCCATTGTGGGATTGAAAAGGCAAAATAACTGCTTGGATAAGACCTTTTTTTCATGTGACATGGGAGATTTTATCTGTCTGCTAACAAACCTCAGTGTAAAATAACAGCCAGCACTCGGATTGAATTAATAGTAGGAGCACATGTTGCATTACAACTAATCCAGGTTTTTAGAGCTGTAATTCCAAAGTCAAATGGAACTCATATCTTCAGCAGTGGATTATTTCAGAAATTTCCTATAAAATTGCAAAGTTTCAGCACAAACTGCCTTGAAAATCCAAAAAGAGATAAAATTCTTTAAACACACTGAAAATTCTCACTAAATTATCTGTTCCAGGCAGAGGAGGAAAGAATATTTACCTTAGTTTGTGCCCAAGTTTGAAAATAATTAGTCTCAGAATGACAGAAGCATCAGCAAAATGAACTAGAATTTGCACCTTGTTTATAAAACTATAATTGAACTGACAGTTACAGGAATTTCAGACTCCAGAACTAAGATTTATTTCATAAATTCAAATGAAAGTGCCCAGACTGTGCTTAGTCCAAGATGGAGAAAATCTCCTTCAGTCTTTGGCTTTGTTTTTTTTAATGCACCTTTAGTTTAAGTCCAGGTTGTCCATTTCTTTATTAATAGATTTATGAGTGGCCAATGCAAATTTATATTGAAAAATGTAATTTTTATATTTATATCCCTAAAACAAAGCAGAAGAGTAGTCCTTCTAAAAGTCTCAACAGATCCTTACCACTGCAGAAATCTAAGATGTCTTATCTCTTGAGTTTCTCTCTTAGATAATTAACATCATTAATTGGGTCTCCTCCATAATCAGGGTTTCATAAACAGCAGATCACATGTAATTGTTGTCATCTTAATAGGCACACAGAAATCTGTCAGGTATTAAAATGAGTGTTGCACAGTGAAGTCTGATCCATTCTTTCCCTGAGATTTCACATTTGGATTGTAATCCACTTTCTAGATCTGTAATTCAGCTGATTTAACAGCTGGTCTCTGGATCAGTTTGTGGCTGCATTTAAAAAAGTTATGAAAGGTTTCTGATCCCATAAAAAGAGAACCCCCACTTTCCTATAATAATTGTTATTTACAAAGACAGAATTTCTGGGCTCACTGAGCATTTTGGCATTCACCTTTTTCTGAGGTGACTTCTACATAATTAAATATGTGTGTCATCTCTTAGTGAAAAGAAGAAAAACTTGTAGGTAGGATATTTCAGTGAAAACATTCAAAACCTGGTTTTATGTGGCTGGTACAGAAATTCTCACAAATGTCAGACAAATCCCAACTGTTAAAGGCCACATTTATCCCAAGCCATGAAAAATGGAGTATATGTAGGGGAAAGAAGCAGGGGAGGGAAAATTGGGTGTGTTTCCAGTTTCATCTCTAAGCTGTGTCACCAATAGGTGTTTCAGCCTGCCTGCAGTGTGAGCAGGGGAAAGGCAAGCCAGTCAGTGGCAGCTGGAGAGCCTCTTGATTCCCACTGCCTCTGCTTTAACCAGCCCACCTCAGCATGAAGCTTTTACAGAGAATAAAGCCAAACCTGAATCTAAATGTCTCTTAGGGAGTTGTGCCCACTGCACTTCTCCTTCCGTGGCGGAGAAGGTGGCACCAGCACAGGCCTGGAGGGTGACAGAGCCTGGCAGAGCTGGAAACAAAAGGAGAGCTGTGGCTCCTCATTTCTGCCCTACTTTGAGTGTCTCCTGAGAAAACTCCAGGAGCACAATGTGCTTTTGCCTTCTCACAGTCCCCTAACACAGAAATGAGGCAGGAAGGACCTGAGGAACAAACCCCAAATGTAATTCTTATTTGAGCACACTACACCTGTGTCTGTTCTTTATCCAGTGCTCTGCTCGCAAAGAGGGGCAGGAGTGCCAGACTTGGTCAGAAATTTGGTTAGAAAAATCAGGCTGTGTGTTTAAAATACCCTCCTTTATTTCAAAAGCCCTCAGCTGGCTCTTTTAGCCCCCAAAGTGGCAGTGAGCTGGTAACTTCCCTCTTGCAGATACTCCCTTTACTGCAGAGCAACAAGTCTGTCAGCATCTCTTTTTGCCACAGCTCTCTGTGTATAAAAAGAAGTGAAGGACAATAAAATTTCTTCTTTAGAGCAAATATTATTCCAGTTCCATGTGAGAGCAGAAATCCTTTTGGGTTTTACAGACTGAGTGGTACTAAATTCCTGCAGGAAGCTGTTTCATCTTGTCCGCTCTCCAGATAAATTTTGCTGCTGAGACCCATCACTGCACTCAGAATTCAGATCACCCCTGTCCTCACAGTTTGTATTGGCATCCATTGCCAGAGTAACAACAATTTGGGTATTGATTTTAAAGAGGTGATCCTGGTTCTTGGCCTCCTGTGCTGATCTGCTCTGTAGAGTTTTGTGTGCTGTGCAAGGAAGTGTATCTGTGCAAAGTGCACATTTTATTCCTCTGAATGTTAAGAGTCCATAAATCCAGCCTAACCTTGAGACCAGTCCTCTGGGCTCGAGGTGCAAGGATTCCCTCAGCTAGGGAGACTCCTGGCTGTGACAGGAGACATCACTGGACTCTTTGCTCAGGACATTTCAGACTCTGTGGTTTGGTAAAGCTAAAATTGCAATGTTCTGGCCACGGAATGACTGCTCAGGGTCAGAGCAGTTCCCTGCTGCCAGTGGTGTCTGATCTTCCTGCAGACTCTGAGCAAGCTGAAATGTCCATTTTAACAAAAAATATAGGCCTTAATGCTCAGGGAAGGGAAACCCCAGGTAAGTACAAACTCCCATTGTTCCTCTGTTTGTACCAGCACATTTGTTTTTATTTCACTGTGCCCTTTAGCAAGTTCCTTGCCCGAGGACTTGGATTAGAGCACTGCAGTTCCCTTAAACAGTTTGCAGCTAGAGGCTATGTAGGAGCAATTAGTTAGTTTTAAATAAATTACTTTGAAAGTTAAATTGTTCCTTATTACAGCCCGTGTGCTGTTTTTTAAACACGGTGCTGGAGCTGTTTGAATCAGACAGGGAGCAAGTATTGATTCATTAGATTAGTATTTTAAACTTAGAAATATGTAATTGTAGATACTAATATTTGTTCGTGAAACTTGGGTTGAAATGAAAAATGAATTGGCTGCAATTCCATTTGTAAATACCACTGAAGCTGCAAAATACTCCTTTGCTTTCAATTTGCTCAGCTCTTTAAACTCTTCCTCGGGGACTGTTTGCTGATTGCAAGTCATCGATATGCTGGGGGAAATGCCCACGCCTGGAAAACCAAGTTCACTTTGCAGCTGTGCTCAGGCCTGTAGCTCAGAGAAACCCAAGGCAGGGACTACTCCTTGAATTTTTTTGGATGTGCAGTCAGGGACTGTCAGAGTGCTGTAGGAACAGGGATTTCCAGCACACAGAGATTTCAAACGTGACGTGCCAGCCTCTCTTCTCCTCATCCCCACGTGCTCAAGGTTCAGATTGGCACAGTTGTTTCTCTGGCTTGCCTGTAAAGCAGTACCTTTTCCCTTTGCAGCCTGGAGAACGTTCAGTATCCCTACCAGCTCTACATTGCTCCTTCCACCAGCAGCACAGAGAGGCCCAGCCCCAACGGTCCCGACAGACCCTTTCAGTGTCCCACCTGCGGGGTCCGCTTCACTCGCATTCAGAACCTAAAACAACACATGCTCATCCACTCAGGTAAGAAACACCCAGCAAGTCCTCAGTGCAGCAAAGGGAAAGCCCAGGTGGAATGCTTGTTTTGATCTGTGGGCTCTGAGGGATGGCTCTGCTCAGGGATCATTTGTGTGCATCTCATTGCCTGGAACTCAGTGGGATAAGGCTTTTTCCTGAGAAAGATTTGAGGTGAAATAAAGCGTGCTTGACTTTTTTATTACACTAAAGGAGGGTGATGTAGGTTGAAATTCTTCCTCTGACGTGTTGTAATTGCTGTGTTTTAGAGGAGACTTGCAATCATAAAACAAATATTATCTGTATCCTTGCACTGAAGACAGTTGTATGCCTTTGGATCTCAGAGTTTTTGGAGGGATTGTAGGATGACTGAATGGGTTTGCTAATCAATTCAGCTCCTGCAGATAGTACAGGCAGCCAAAGGTTTGTGTGAATGCCTCTTCTAAGCCTTGGTTCCCAAACTGAGGCATTCATTTTGATCTCTAACCAAGCTTGAACTCCCAATGTCTTTGCTATTGGTGTTTTCAAGACTTGTCAGCATTATCTGGCAATACCATTGACATTTCAATGAATAAAGGGAATATTGAAGGGATTTTCCTCTTGGGCACTAAACCTCATGGTTCAGCATCTCCTGCTTTGAGCCTGACTCTTACCTGCACACAGAAGTTGGACCATTTTGGGGCAGAGCAACAACTCTCAAGGTATAATTTTTTCCTCTGTCAGCAATTATTTGTCCAATCCCTTCAAGCCAAATGACCATCTCTGTGTTTAATATTAAAAATGCAAACTCTGTGGGCATATCAGGTGTGAAATTACCCAAGCCTCTTGTTAAAAGTCTGACAGCAAAGCATCTCTGGCCAACCTGTCAACTGGGAACCCCTGGGCAAAGTTGGGAGAGATTTGAATAGCTGCTTTGGAGTAATTAACATGCAAAAGAAACTCTCAAAGCTTGTAAATGTTGAAAGTGTTTTCTCATGGGCAAAATGGCCTCAGAGCTTTTCCTCAAACTCCCAGAGGAAAGAGATGCCCTTGGACAGTAGGAAAGGATGAAAAGTTTGAGCTCCACCAGCCCATACTCTGATGCATTAACTTGTTTTCACATGCTTAACAGGGCGTTTCAGTGTAACCTTAACTACAGCTTTCTCTGTCTAAAAGTCCCAATTAAAAGTTCAGCTCCTGCTTTGAACATAAGGAAAGCAGGGTGAAAGACCTGAGGAATTAACAGCCTGGGCTCATGCACATTGAGCCTTTTGAAAAAACCTTTTTTATTCCTTGACAGCCCTATTATGAACAGAGCTCCATATTGCAGATTCTGGGATTTCCCCACCTTCTGAAGTTCAGACTTTTTATTAAATCTGAAGTTTTCAGTGGTTCAGACCATTCTGTTGTAATAGTTCTGTTTGGGTGTGATTACACACTCAGCCAAACTGCAACACGTTGCAGGGCTCCTATGTTTTTGGGTAAGAAATGAAAAATGAACTAGGAACTGAATTTCTAAATTAATACAGGAAAAAAGATGAGAGGCATGGAGCTAAACTGTCTTAGAGAGCTGTCTGTCACGCAGAGTTGCTGAAAATGCTTCTATAGCAAGGTTCCCACGCAGTATAAAGGCTGCTGCTTCCCCCTTTTCTCACCATTCCTGGTGCATTACAGGGGCATCCGTGTGCACACAGTACCCCTGCCAGAGCACTCCTGAGGCCAAAGGCAGCCCGAGGAAAACACTGCAATTAAGGGCAGGCTGATAATTGCATTGTTGGGAACCAGTCTGGCACAAGGATCTGCCGAGATCAAAGGAGTTCAAAGGCTCTGTGAGATGACGGCGGATCCCTGTTGGCTGTGCCTCAGGATCTTAACTGGGGACTAATCCTTGGGCTCAGTTTAAGCTCTGGGCATGGAGGCTGTGGACAGGGCACAGTTAGGGGCTGGAGAAACCTGCACAGGGTTATCCACCCCAGGATGGTCGGAATTCCCAGCTGGAGTCAGTTGTCTAAACAGACATCAGCGTTGCTCTGGGCTCAGCTCTTTCATTCCTCTTTTCCTGCCTTGTCCCTACTGCAGCTCCATCCTGATTGCTCCTGCCATTAACCAGAGAGTCTCTTCCCAAACCAGGGCTCCTGAAGGTAGAACTCATGAAGGTTCTGCCCATGCCCCATGGCTCAGATCCTTCCCAAACCAGACCAGACCTTCTGTAGAACTCCTGAAAGTTCTGCCTGTGCCCCATGGCTCAGATCCTTCCCTGCACAACTCCTGAAGGCTCTGCCTGTGCCCCATGGCTCAGATCCTTCCCAAACCAGACCAGACAGACCTTCTGCAGAACTCCTGAAGGTTCTGCCCGTGCCCCATGGCTCAGATCCTTCCCTGTAGAACTCCTGAAGGTTCTGCCCGTGCCCTGTGGCTCAGATTCTTCCCAAACCAGACCTTCTGCAGAACTCCTGAAGGTTCTGCCCGTGCCCCATGGCTCAGATCCTTCCCAAACTAGACCAGACCTTCTGTAGAACTCCTGAAGGTTCTGCCTGTGCCCCATGGCTCAGATCCTTCCCAAACCAGACCAGACCTTCTGTAGAACTCCTGAAGGTTCTGCCTGTGCCCCATGGTTCAGATCCTTCCCTGTAGAACTCCTGCAGGTTCTGCCTGTGCCCCATGGCTCAGATCCTTCCCTGTAGAACTCCTGAAGGTTCTGCCCGTGCCCTGTGGCTCAGATTCTTCCCAAACCAGACCTTCTGCAGAACTCCTGCAGGCTCTGCCCGTGCCCCATGGCTCAGATCCTTCCCTGCACAACTCCTGAAGGCTCTGTCTGTGCCCCATGGCTCAGATCCTTCCCTGCAGAACTCCTGAAGGCTCTGCCCATGCCCCGTGGCTGCAGGAGGTGACCTGTGTGTGCTCTCTCCCCACAGGCATTAAACCCTTTCAGTGTGACCGCTGTGGGAAAAAGTTCACCCGCGCTTACTCGCTCAAGATGCACCGCCTGAAGCACGAAGGTAAACGCTGTTTCCGCTGCCAGATATGTAGTGCCACTTTCACTTCCTTCGGGGAATATAAACACCACATGCGGGTTTCCCGGCACATTATCCGCAAGCCTCGGATTTACGAGTGCAAAACATGCGGCGCCATGTTCACCAACTCTGGAAATTTAATCGTTCACCTGAGGAGCTTGAACCATGAAGCGTCAGAGCTAGCAAACTACTTCCAGAGCAGGTGAGGTGCACAGCAAAAACCTAACAGGGAAACTTGCTTTTTTTTTTTTTTGCCTTTTTTTCCTCCTTTTTTTTGTTTTTTTATTATTATTACTTTTTTTCCCACCTTAAATCATTGTTTCCTGCTTTCAGGGCAGCCTGCTGTGCCTCTCCTCGGGCTGCCAGCTAATTGCAGTCAGATTGATTCCTGCGCTGCTCTCGGTTGTGTCTGATCTGTCTTACAGCGTGTGAGTTCTGTAGGAGGGCACTGAAGAATGCAGAGGTTGCTTCTGGGCTACTGAATTTCTCTTTCCAGTAGTATCTGTGGCCAGGCTAATGGTGTGCAGCCACAGTGTTCCATACTGCAGCATCCGTGGCTTTCTGTAAATCATTTTCTATTTAAACTCTTGTACTCAGCTTCTTCATTTACATAGGGCACAGATTTATTACTTCATTTTAAGCACTTGCTTGATAATGTGGAAAGATTGCATGACCCCATACACTCCTTAACTTTCTAGGTAACATTCCCAAATGATAAGACCAGTAGGGTTGGAAATAGTAAGGACTACTTGGCCATTTTTTATCAGGGCACAAAAGGCTTGGCATATCTCACAAATGCGCTTTGGTAAAGACTGAAAAGGGTTCTGAGGCAACAGACCAGCACTGTACTCTCTCACTGATATAAATATATTAGTGGGATTTGAGATAGAAAATACAAAAGTTGGGTGAGGGAAATTGAAGACAGAAAGATCTTAAACCTATAGAGGGTTGATCACCTATAGAGTTCACTCTCTAGAGAGAGTGCAGCTTGGTATGTGTAAGTCATCTGCCTTCAGCAGTGCAAAAAAAGTGTGTTCTAAATGTTCCAGCATCACAGTCCCACCCCCTGATTTCCAGACATTATGCTTTTCCCACTACAAACATGCCAGCATTTTGTTCTATTTGACCATTAACTCAGAGGTGACGTGGGATGAAACCACTGCAAAACAAACCAGGAAGGCCAGTGAGTGTCTCTTCCAGCAGAATATTGTTTAAAAGTGCTTCATATCTGTGGCTTTACGCAGTTCTTGTTCTTGGCTCTTGGGCCAGAACTGGAGCGAAAACTCCAGTTGTGGGAGCACTGCCCTGTTAAAACAAGTCAGATTAAAGGGTGTGATCTGAGCTGCCTGTAGCCCTCCCTCCAGTTTGATCTGACAAACATCAGTGTAGCACAGGTGATGGTGAGTTTGGGTCAAAGCAGTGGGTGCTGCTGTCACTTAAGGACTGCTTTGAACTGCATTATTGCCAGGAGGAACCAAAGCATACAAACCATATATGTAATAGAAATACTTGTCTCAAGCACAAACTTTGTGTCTGGTGCTGAAAATGTGCTCAGAAATTTTATTTTCCTTATGTCCTCATGCCCTGAAAATACCCCTGGAGAATTTGGTAGGTTTTCCTTGGATGCACTCAGCCATGAGCTGGTAAAAGGACATTACAGAGGTGTTGTCCAAGGAGTGAAAGGGGAAGGAATTGCAATTGCATTCTTTTCCCAGCATTGTGATCTGTGTGACCTTACAGCCTCCCACTGCAGCTGTGCCCTCAGCAGTGCCCTTGGTGCCTCAGCTCGTGCCTCTGGCCACTGCAGAGGGGATGCTGCTGCTGCTCTGAGGTGGGAAGGGCCCACAGTTTGCCACTGCAGAACTCAGTTTGGCTTCTGTTTTTAAAGGCTGGGTGCTCCCTTTTTTCAATGAGGTTTTCAGTGCCATACAGTGTCCCAGACTCTCATTCTCATCAAGGTGATACAGCATAAATAATAACAAGTTGCTGTGTAGGAAATGCAGGTGCCAAATAGATGCCATTGAATAAATGCTCTGTGTGCAGAAATGAGAAGCAGGTTGTGGTGCCTGGGGCAGTGTGTCACTGCCATGGTCCTGCAGCAGCGTGAAATGAGGCTCTGTGTTCTCAGTGTGCAGCTTGTGTGATGTAACTGATACAAAGAAAGTGATACTGCTGATGTTTGTGTGAGAAATGACATTTCTCTTCTGTGCTTTGCCCCTCTTCTAGTGACTTCCTAGTACCGGACTACTTAAACCAGGAGCAAGAGGAGACCCTCGGGCAGTATGAGCTAGGGGAGCATGGCTTTGAAAGCAACTCTTCTGTCCAAATGCCTGTCATTTCACAGGTGTCCTCCACTCAGAATTGTGAAAGCACTTTCCCCTTGGGGTCTCTGGGTGGGTTGGCAGAGAAGGAAGAAGATGTGCCAGAGCAGCCAAAGACTAACGCCACTGCTGAGGCAGCCGCGGGTGACCCTCCCAAACCGGAGCTGTCCTCCATCACTATCGAATAATTCATGGCTTGGTTTCATTTTTGTTCTTTGGAAAGTGCCTGTGTTTGGTCCTGTACATTTTAATTTAATTTTTTTAAACAAAAAAAAAAAAAAGAAAAAAAGTGGGGAGATTTTCCCCTTTTTACTTTGTAAGCTACGCTTTAAACAGGAAACCGCGACAGATGTTACGTTATTTTTCATGACGGAATGATCACTTCTGTGAAAATATTTAAGACTGATTGCACAAAAAAAGATCTTGTCAGAACATCATGGAAGCTGTGATACACTTCTAAAGAAGAACAACTGATTCAGATCGCTTCAACTATTCCTTCTTCCACAGTTAGAGCAGCTCATTAAGTTTCTCTTGCTTCTGCAGGCCCTCTGGTTAAGGGCAAGAAATCAGAGGAAACCTTTTTCAGATGGCAAACAAAAGGATGCATTGGAAATCATGATTGAACAGTTTTGAGTGGATGCTTTAATCTTGTGCTTAAAAAAGTGACACTTCCTATCTGTGCCTGCTGGCTTTCAAAGCTCTTACTGTGCCCCTGTGCTTGGCAGTGGTGAGCAGTTTTGAAACTTCCCGGTCACACACTTCTTCAGAACACGTTGTCCCTTCCCTTCTCAGATGAATCAGTTCTCCCAAACCAAGTGAGTTGTGCCAGGTGTCCCCACTTCTTCTATTCCAGTCCTTTTAGAAACTGCTTGGTCAAACAGCCTGTCCAGATGTGCCCGGCCCAGGTCAGGTGTGGGAAAGGATGGTGCATCAGGAATTGGGGGTGATGGAAAAGGGTCTATCTGTGCAAGCCTGACAAGTATCTCCTGACTGGATCTGTAGATGGGGCACCACGCAGGAAAATGAAGGTTCTGATCACTTCCCCTCCCACATACACTGTATTTTCACTGATCTGAAAGCTAGCTAGAGGGAGTTTACAGATGGCAGAAAATAAGCTCTTTTGTGCATTATTGCACTTTTTTTGTTGCTACATATGCATGTATAGTTTCAGAGACTTTTATCAGCCTGTTTTGGACAAAACAAGCAATTTATTCTCTCTAAGGCCAACTTTCTAACCAACAGGGGGTTGTTTACAAAAAGCCTATATAGCAACGATGAATCGTTCCTGTTTCAAAACACTTTAAATCCTTGCCAACTCGGTTTACTTAAGGCCATTACTCCAGCTACACACACAGCCCAAGCAAAGCAATAAACTGAAAAGATCTGCAATTTCATTTTTCCATATTTAGAAAAAGCTGCAAATTCAGGGTGTGGGATTTTCAGAGCAGTGAGTCTTGTTTTGTCGAGGCTGTTTGGGCTCCAGCACTGCTTTGAAACCTAAATTAGGAAGTCCATTAGGAGATGTGTGGTTTTTCTTAGAGCTTCTGAAGTTCCCTCAGTGTTTGATGCCAAATGCCCATGGCCTACAGATGACGTGCTGAGCGAGTAGGAACTGCTTGATCTTAGTATTCCAGAGGCATGGAATACTCCCTCAGTTTGGAGTCTTGTTTTTTGGCAATTGTTGTTTTCTGTCCGGATTTGTTTTATGCAAACATGAGGAGGAAATGAAACCAAGAGAGAAAGGTTGCTCCTGAAGAAGCACAAGGCACAAAAGTGGTATTATATTGCAGATCAATTTGTATTCAGGCAGCTTAGGCAGCTCTGATACTCTCTGGGTCTCAGTTCTTTCTATTAATAGCCAGCTTTTGTAAGGGAAAAAGTTTATTGACCTTTGGAAAGAGCTTAAAGGGTTTCAGTGACTTTAGCGATTTTTCTCTGCTGTGTTTTAGGTAAAACCCACATATTTTACTCACACAGAGAAAAAGCCTTTGGGATTGAAGCACTTTCCAAGCTGCTGGAGTGAAGTTTGTCCCCCAGATCAAGGGTGTTTTAGAAACATGCTGCAAAGTTCTGTGCTGCAATTCAGCCTCGGGTGTCCACCTTTGTGGGGCTTCTCTAAAGGGCTTGAAGAAGAAGAAGTGCTTGTGCTGGGCTGCTGGACTGGGAACCAGCCCAGTCCTGGTCATGGGCTGAATTTAAAGGCCATTTCTCTTCCACTTCTGATTTCTGTAAGGGAGAAGCCAGTGAGACAAGGCAATGCCTCTTGCTGAGCTTTATCCTGAATTACAGGGCTATGACACTGAACTAAAATACAGAATTTGCTTCTTTTTCTGCCAAGTGTTATGCAGGTAACTGGGAATCCTGTGGGATTCTGAAAAGTGCTTCACCCACACCCCCGTTTCTCAGCTGCACAGATGCAACAACCCAAGGTGGTCAGATACCAGGTGGTGGGTGTAACCTTCTGTTAGAACTGATCATTTTCATCCAGTAAATATTTTGGTAATGAGTTCACTGGGCAGGAGAGGAGCAAACACACAGTAGACATATCTGGATATTGGATTTTTAACACTTAAAATCCTGAGTCAGAAGGCAAAGTGCTTTCTGAATACCAAAGAGAAGGGGAGGAGTCACAAAGACTTTGTAGCTCCAATCTGTTCTTCCTTGAAAAGAAATGAGGATCATTAACCCCATGGTACAAGGCAAGGCCTGGGGTTCTTTGTTGTTGCACTGGGTGTTCCACGTGATCTTCTCAACCCCCGATCTTCATTTAGTCCTCACTTCTCAGTCTGGTTCAACTGGAGGGACAAGAGAGTTCTTGGAGCATTTTGGTTGGTTGGTTTAGAGTTGAGTTTACATGTTAATTGTCCTGTTTGTAATTGTTTCCCACTAATATCTCTTTTCTCCATAGAAATGAACACAGTTTAAATGGAAATACCATTTTATTTCTCCTCCCTACCTTGTTGGAAGTGTTCAGTTCTTCACAAAGGAGGTGTAAAAACATAGGACATCTTCAAACCATCTCTGTTGCTCATGTGCTTAGATTCCAAATGGAGCGAGAGGGATACCTAACTAAGCTAGAAAAAACTTGCCTTAAACTTCCCTTGGGACTAAACCTAAAGCATAAATTCCTTTCAGTACATTATCCGAGGGTTTTGAACTCTGGGCTGCATTTTCTTTTGTCTTTTTTGCCTTTCCTCCCCCAGACAAATCCATGATGAGGTATGCATTGATATTTCTGCTCGCCAGGGGGCCCAGGGTGTGGGGATTGGGAGGGGTCCTGGAGGAGATGCAGCTGAGCCCTGCTCAGAGCAGAGTGAGCCAGGAGTGGTGGTTGAGCTGGAGTTCAGTTGTCAGGCTCGCAGAGACCATGGGCAAGTCTCTCATACTGAGAGATCTTTAGACTCGGTTCTCGAAAATGCTTCTGGCTTCGCGTGGATCTTGAGTCTAAAAGGTGTGAATTTAAACTTTTTAAAAGAGTACTAGCTGCCAATGCAGTCAGATATATTTTGTAAGACGATGATCCCTATATGTCCCTTGCGGGATAAGATTGTATTGTTTTTAAGCTGTGGTTTAAAGTTTTTATACGAGGGCTTCAGTCGCTTCTTGGTCGCTGGTTCCGCCTCCAGCCCAGGGTGGGAGCGTTCTGAGACACTGCTAGTCTCTCTCTGAGACAAGCCAGGAAGCATTTGATATGCAAAACAAGCTTTGTGCACCCTGCAGGGATGGAGGGAATGCAGGTGGAGGAGCATCCACCACAACTTCCACACCACCAGAGGATGGGGAATAGCTGATTTTCATCCCGATCGGTTATGTTGGAGTCTTGCTCACAACCCAGTTTTGGAGGGTTCTCATCTCCACTTCTGGACATGATAAATCCCATTACATCTTCATGGCAGAAAAGAGGGTTCGAGACTAGCAGGTACCTCCATCCCACCAGAGGTGCCTTTGAATGCAGTGGGTTCCAAGGGGTTGAGGAAATGCACCATAATAAAAACCACAAATGTGAATTTTTTAATGCAACAGCACCTCCTGCTCCGGGTTTTTGTTAACTCGACGCGTGCTATCACAGGAACTCGGTGCCCCACAGGTCTCCCCTACAAATCTGGTTGCACTAAGTAAAACAAAAGCAGAAGCTGGTGCCTGTGTGGCACCTGTTCCTACAGTCTTCCTGAGGGTCGCTGCAGTGCCCAGAGAGGGATGGTGGTGCCCCAGTCGTTCAGCTGATGCATGCTTTGGTATCCTGCCCTGTAACCCTGGCTCCCCCTTGGACAGCTGCTTTGCCCTGTTCCTGCAGTGCCTTCACTCCGGGTGCTGCCCTGTGGTGAAACCCCCGAGAGGGAAAAGAGGACAAAAAAATGTGAATTAAATTATTGTTGGGCTTCTTTGTGCATTTGAGTACCAGTGAAACCCCCTTAACTGTGCCAGTCTCCGGTCACCAGCCGTATATGCAGTCATCTCATCCACAGTACAGCTTCTCTTGTTGATGCTGGTCACAGCTTGATTACTTGGCATGTTTATTGACCTACCAGACTTGGGTTTTGGGTTTTGGTTTTGTTTTTTAATGTATACGATGTTTAAATACACTTCACATTTTATATAATACTATCTGGCTATTAGTATTTTTCAGGAACCATAGTTCTTGGTGGCTATATATATTTTTGTGACTTTTTTTGTAAACTAAGTGCCGTTTCAACGTTACAATCATTTTTAGAGTTATTGTAATCAATGTGAATATCATGTTTTTTCAGATCTGTTCTGAGCCTGTAGTGTTTGCTTTGTGATCATATGTGTAATGTATATATTCTGTATAGTTACATTGTATTGAAATACTAGCTTGTTTGATATAAGAAAAGTATGTATTGGGTACCTTTTTGCTAGCCTGGTTGTTTAATCTTTAAAAAAAAATGTTCCAAAATACAAAAAAAAAAAAATAAATATCTCCAAACTGGTCCCATTATAGGTCAAAATTAAGGGGGGAGAAAAACTAGTTTTGAGTGTCTTTGGATAGAAACATGAAGCTAAGATTTTTCATTAAAATATTAATGTTTTATGGAGTATATCTTTGCTTGGTGTCGTTCTTTACCTCTGTTGTGTCTGGCAGCACAACAGAGCAGTTTGGACCTTGGCTAAGAAGGTGCAAGTCTGTCCCTAGAAGTAAATTCTCTTCCACCTTTTGCTTAGAATTGGTCCCAAAAGAGGTGAGTGAGAGGAGAACTCGCTGGTGCTGAGGCTGCCACTGGAAGGAAGGTCAGTGAAACACAATTAATGTTAAAAAACAATCAGAGAAGTGACATGAGCAAAGAGTATGAAGAATAAAGCCAGCCCCAGTGTGGAGTCTGCAGTGATGCTTAGCAGAGCATCCCAAATGACAGATTAAATCCCAAATTAAAGGCTGGCTGAGCGTGGATGGACAGCAAGGGCTGGGCTGGTGACTCCAGCGGGGTTTCCCAAAGCACAGCCACACCTTTAGGGTCAGTGTGAAACCCTTTTAGCCAGCCTGGACAAAGCAGGTTCTCCCTAGGGAGGCTTTTCCTGTGGCTGCCTCAGAGCCTTTAAGGAGTGTTTGTGTGGCACAGCTGAGCTGGGACTGAACTTAGCCACCCAGAATGGGGTGGGGCAGGACCCAGAGCTCTGCCAGGGCTTCCTGCACCATTCCCACCCCGGGGATGGCCCGGGGAAGAGGAACCTTGAAAGTGCTTTTCACAAGGTGCATGTGCAGAGCAGTGAGTGCACTGGCACCACCGCTGTTGGGGCAGAGGTTGCTGTGAGACCTGGGGAGTTGTGTCTGTGTTAGAGCCTTGCCCACAGCCCAGACACCTGGGCTTGTCACCGTTAGCTCTGGTTTTCCAGAGCACAAGGACTCCTGAGTGGCACTTTTACCGACAGGAGCCCCGATTCCTTCAGCTGCCTTTCACAAATCCTTGAGAAATAGGCCACAACCTCCCCGTGTTTGGAAACCACTCTGAGGCCTTGAGTTAATTGCCTTTGAGCAGGAGCTGCCTCTGTCTCAGTCACAGGATCTCAGGTGAAGATAAGAGAGCAGCTCACGGGGCATCTATTTGTGTATCTCTATTTGTGTATCTCTCTTGAACCCTTTACCTCTCCCTGCTGAAGTTTGAACTCTCCAAACTCTGGAGTTAATGACTTCACAGGGTTGGGCTTTGCCAAGCTGTTAATTTGAGTGGCTGTGCCGCTGTCACCGAGTCTTACTCATTCCCAACACTCCTGCTGCCATTTCTGGGGGAGTATCTTTGGGAATACAGCCACTGCATCTGGAGAAACTGCATTCCCAGTCTGCCCTATGCCTGCAGAGGCCTAGGTGCTCGGAAAGCTGTGTTTTATAAAGCTCCCATCACTCAGAAGGCAGCAGCTTTTCTCACCCAGCACCGCCTGTTCCCCTGAACACGCACACTCGATCCCTGTGTGCTCATCCAGAAGGAATTTTGAACAACTACCACACAAAAACATCCATTGACCAACTCTTTCCTCGCTGCTTCCCTACAGGAGCAGCTGGTATTACTGTCTTTTGGTTAATTCTCAGCTTAAACCTCCAGCAAGAGCCTTGCTTTGCTCTTTTTCAGCCCTTGCAAACTGCCCTTGAGTTGGGAAGGAGAGCCATGAGTTCTCATCTCTCAAGCTTCTCCACGGGGAGGCAGGACTTAGGGGCAAGATGTTAATTGGAAGGAGCAGATCTATTTTGTGGTCTGGAGAGGTTTGGGGTCTTTTAGGAGGGGTTTGTTATTGATGGTGCTTCAGTATCTTTTTAGCTTTTTCTGCATCGTAGGCTCTGACATTGTCCACACTGTTTCTAGGAAAAAAACAATGTCAGCCACAAACAGATTGCCCTCAAGCATGAAGGAACATCGAAAAGTGTGGGCAGTGTTCATTTATGCCAAGGGAAAGCACCACCCTTGATTATTTGTTGGCTTAGAGCATTTCTGTCTGAGTGCAGGATGGCTTCCCCATTACCTTGGGCCCAAGGGGGCTGTGAGCATGGCCATGGCATTGGTGCCTCTGGGAAGGCAGAAAACTAAGGGTTAAATGGATCATCTGAGTTCTTGGGAGGCAGGGAAGGAGAAGTTTCCCTCCCAGCCCCGAGTCCAAAGGGATCAGCAGTGCTGGAGAGGAGCAAGGACAGCGGGATATTTCCGTGGGTGGTGGAGGAGCTGCCTCTCCATTCCAGGGTCGGGTTTGTGTGTTTGAGTGGAGAGGCCCCAGGAGAAACGATCCCGTGGGCTTTGCTGCTCCATCCCTGCAGGGAAACACTCCACTGGCTTCTGAAGAACAGGGGAAATCACAATCCCAGCCACTGAGGCGTTTCAACAGTCTGCCTCTCCAGAAACTGAAATTGCTCCTTAAGAGCTTACCCATTTGGTGAACTTTGCCTTTGCCAGCAGCTCCTCTGACTCAGCACAGCATATTTCACAGCCTGTGTATTAACGGGGTGCACAGGACTGCCTTTGGAGAGTTTCTCTGCAGAAACACACCCTTGTGCTGCGGCAAACAACAACTGGGGGGGAAAGACACCAAAGCACGAGACTAATGGACACCAGAGCTCGGAAAACCAAAACATCTCTCCAGGGTAGGGCTCCATCCTGCCACAGTTTGGGGGAGGGAAATCACAGAAATCCTAACAAACCCTCTTATATAACTCCAGGGTGGCAGTGATCGGGTTCGGGCTGACGTGACAGCAATTCTAAACAACGGTTATGCAACTGCCTCGTTGGGTGAATTGAAATTAATACGGGGAAAGGAAGGGCCCAAACAGAAAGAAATGGCTTTGGGTTGCATTGGTATGCCTGAAAGAAATAAAAATAATGCTCAGGTCAGCATCTTCCTCCAAAGGGAGCCTGAGCCCAGGCTGAAAAATCCCCTTGAAGAGCAGGCAGTGAATTGCTCTGAAAAATTCTCTTTGTATCCGAGGCAGAACTGTGTTTATCTTCTAAGGCTTATGGCTGGTTTTTTTAATCTGACAGCTAATTCTGTATTTTAATTGTGCTCAAGTTCCTTTAAAACTCCTCTTTAATGACAATTTCGCAGCGCATCACTGGGTATTGTGACTGCAGTGCTGCTGATTCACACCGTGGAGGAGAAGGCCCACGTACACGTGTCCATCCACATCATTGCCTCCACTCTCCATCTGGCAGGCGTAGGGATGTTTGGGAGTGGAGCTGGAGGCAGCATCTGGCATCGTGGAGAGGAATGATTCCTTAGGGTGAGTGCTCTTTGGATTCAAGGGAGGAAAACCTGGAGAATCCTTAGTCTTGCTGTGCCGGCGCAGCCCCAGCCCTGCCCGGATCGACAGGAGCTGTGCCCAGCTCATTCCCTGGGATCCCTGGGATGAGGCAGGATGCAATTACTGCTCATACAGAAGTGGTTTTGTGCAGACATGAGCTAAGCTAAGCCCCTGGAATTAATTTCCCATTGTGAGGTAGGTGTATCAAACCATGCCAGGCTGGACCTCCTAAGAAACGCTGAGGCTTTCCTGCTTCTCCAGAACTGGCAGATTCCCTATGGAAAGTGTCCCTGCCCATTGCAGGGATGGAACTAGGTGGTCTTAAAGGTCCTTTCCAAACCATTCTGTGACTCTGCACTTCTCCAGTTGATCCAGGAGAGACGGGGGCAGGAATCACAGCTGTTTCTCTGCTCCTCCTCACCTCCTTCACCCTGAGTAGCAGGAATCAGAGGAGCCTCCAGCTTGTTGCTCCCAGAGGGAGAGGAGGAAGCAGATTTTGGAGGCCCCTCCACAAGATGGGTTTGTTACACATCCTCGTGTGAGTCCCGCAGGGAATTCACTGCCCTGGATGCAACAGGGCCAGGCAGAAAAGGAAAACCTGCACAACAGAAGACACTGACTATTCATACCCAAGCCTTTGTGCTGCACCCACACCAGGTGTGCCACGAGCAGCTGTTGGGCAGGATCCTTGTTGCTGAGGGAAGAAAAAGCTGCTACTGAAGCCACCCACCTTGGCTCTTGAGTTCCCAAACTGGGGTTTCCTGGGCCAGTAACTGAGTGTTGCACTTTGCCCTCGGTGTGCTGTAGGTGACATTGAAAGTGCAGTTTCTGTACCTTTCTCCTTGTCCTTTCCTTTCCTGATTTCTCCCTTCCACCTCTTGCTGTGGATTGGAAAGGCAACAAGGG
This sequence comes from Margarornis squamiger, assembly GCA_035222235.1. Classification (NCBI taxonomy): domain Eukaryota; kingdom Metazoa; phylum Chordata; class Aves; order Passeriformes; family Furnariidae; genus Margarornis; species Margarornis squamiger. The sequence continues at coordinate 1,932,460 of JAWWTY010000064.1, read as the reverse complement.
AGAAGTGAAAGCCCACATGGCCTCTGACATGTCTCCAAAGCACTGGGAGGTTAAATTTGATGATTTGCTTTGCCTGCCCCTCTGGAGACATGAAAAGAATTAGAGGAGCTTGATGTACAGCGTGGCTGGGCAGCTCTGATGGGCGCTTTGTTGCAGTCTGGAGCAATCAAGGTGACACAAACCAGAGCCTTCCCTGCAGCTTTATGTAACCCTTTCCAAAGTGATGGATATTTTGCAGCAGGAGAGGAGGGGGGGATGAGGAGGTTCACTCAAACTGCACAACATGATAAGCAGGGCAATTAATAGCACTTAAAGGGGAATTGCAGGCTCTTGGCTCCTCGGGTGTTGTATAGTTTATAATCCAGGACAGATTGCCTTGGAATATGGCTCTTGCCAAGACAGGCTGCAGAGCCTCAGTACAATAAAGCTGTTCCATGGAGATGATCCTTTTCTCTGTCTGCCATGTCTGAAGTGCTTTCTGGCTCCTGGCTTTGCCCCTCTCTGTGCCAGCACAGTGGGCACAGTGCAGCTTTGGGGGAGGGAAGGGGATCCTTCCCCTGGAGAACTGGCAGCTGAACCCCAGGGGCAGTGGGGGCTTTTCCCTGAATCAGCTGCAGAGCTGTAACTGGGCAGGAGCTCTGGCTTTGTCTTTGCTGCTGCTGGAGAATCCTGCAGCCTGAATTCCCACCCCAGGGTGGGTTTGCAGGACCAGTGCCCTGAGAAAGCCTCTCCTTTGTTTGCTGGCCCCACCGAGGCTGAGCTGGGAGCTGGGGGACACAAAGGCTCCAGCAGCACTGATGTACCAGGGCTCATCTTCCTCTCCTGCAGCCCCTTGGGCTGTTTTCATCCCTTAATTAACCTCAGACATTCCATTTTCCAGGCAGACCAGGCACCTACTTACCTGTCTTCTTGCCTAAAGGCAGAGAAGGAGGGGTCAAACCTCAGCAGGAAGAGGGAAGACTCAAACCACAGCAGGAGAAATCAAAGGCGAAGAGGCAATTCCTGCCGAGCAAGTGTCACTGTTCGTGGGATACAAACCCAGCCCTCGCTCTCCTCGTGCTTTCCCCGTGTTCTCTGCACTTCTGGGGGCTGTTCCTGCCTGCTCTGACACAGGGGGGTTCAGCCACACCATTCCAGGCATCCTGTGTCCTGGGAAGTGCAGAGACCGAGGCTCTCCTGCCAATGGTATGTTTTACACGACAGCATAAAGCTCCTCACGCTGTTGGGTTTGGGTTATTTTATCAGGGGTGTCAAGCACATCCTCTTTTCTCATCAAAACTAACTTTATTTTTGAAGTCCTGAGGGGAGACAGACGGAATGAAGAAGTGGAGTTTCGGTTTTCTGGAAAGAAAACGACTGGATTATCGTAATTATCCCCAAAGCAGGAATATAAACCCTTCAAAATTGGAAACTAATTTCCACTGCAACTTCTTAATTTGGAACGTGACTTTCATTCTGAGTTGGTGGCTCATTTTGGAAAGACAGAGGGCTGGGGCTTTTTTGACAAAATGCCTCTATTTTTTTTGAAATTGCCTCCTGAAAATATCTCCTTTTTTTTTTTTTGCTTTTCCCTTATATATGTTGCTCTTAAAGGTTTTCCTCCTGACTCGGGAGACAAGGTAATTTCAGATCGTTCAATTTTTTCACAAAGAGGGCTCTGGCTTGGCCCTTGGGCAGACTCAGGAAGCCAACACTCCTTTACTTGCATTCAAGTCATGTTTGGTGGTTTGGCTTTGGGGCAGAGGTGCTTTTGTCACGGTTTGGGAGCCTAAAAATCCCTTAATCCCCTGTGAAAACCCAAGGGAACTGTGCTGGGAGGTGGCAGCCCCCCTAAAGGTGCTGGGGAAGGGCAGGTATTGGCAGTCCCTTTCCTGCTGAGCCAAGTGCCATTCCCTGGCCATGGAACAAAGTGCCTGCCCTCCCTATTTATAGCAAACAAACAAACACCCTCAGAGCAGGAGAGAGGCTGCACTCAGTAACCTGCACCAACATACTGCCAGAGTTGGGGGTCCTGTGCTGGAAGAGTGGCCCTAATGAACAATCTGCCTAATTACCCCTCAGCCCTGAGAGAGGAAAGGCAGACTCTGCAAAGCAGCCCCAGCCCTGCAGCTCCCCTTGCAGCCCCCTGTCCTCACACACAGCAGCTCCATCTCTGCATAACCTTGCCATGAATGAACAGCCAGTCTGGGAGCCAGGGCTGAATTTAGCTTGTGTTTTTTTATCTCCAGAGGTGTTTCATTAGCTCAATTACAAGTGACATGTTCCACTATGCGCTGCTGACTGAAAAAACTCAGCCAACCTAAATCCCTCTCCAAATAGAATCCAATTAACCTCTTGCTCCCCCTTCCTTTAATCCCCTGTGCCCCATGACTCGCTCACGGCCACACCTTTTAAAGAAGACCAAAGTGAACTACCTGAGATAGCCATGGAATTGTTGGATGGGCTGGCATTGGGTGTGTCCCGCTGCTGCTGTTCCAAAAACCAGAGCTGTGTTTTCTGTGCCACTGCTCTGTTGCACAAACCACCACGTGGGCAGGTGATCCTCAGCAATGTGGAATGGTTTGGGTTGGAAAGGACCTCAAAGCCCATCCTGTCCCACCCCCTGCCATGGGCAGGGACACCTCCCACCAGCCCAGGGTGCTCCAAGCCCTGTCCAACCTGGCCTTGGACACTTCCAGGGATGGGGCAGCCACAGCTTCTCTGGGCAGCCTGTCCAGCACCCTCACAGGGAAGAATTCCTTCCTAATATCCAGTATAATCCTACACTCTGTCAGTGTGAAGCCATTCCCCCTTGTCCTGTCATCCCAGGCCCTTGGAAATTGTCTCTCTCCATCTTTCCTGTTGGCTCCTTCAGGTACTTGAAGGCCACAATTAGGTCTCTTTCTCCAGCCTGAACAATCCCAGTTCTCCAGCCTTTCCTCCCAGCAGAGCTGCTCCATCCCTCCCATCATCCTGGTGCCTCCTCTGGATTCTCCAACAGCTCCACACCCTTCCAGTGCTGGGATCCCTGAGCTGGAGGCAGCTCTGCAGGTGGGGTCTCACCTGAGCAGGGCAGAGGTTCAGAATCACAACCCTCCTGGTGGGGGCAGACCCTGAGTACCTGCAGAGGCCACCCAGGGACACTCCAGGGACACTCCAGGGACACTCCATGGCTGAGGTTGTCCCAGAGGGGTTGAGGTGCCTTGGAGTCAGGGCTGAGCTCTGCCCTAGATGCACCCCTGTTTTGGCAGCAGAGCTCCCTCACTGTTGCCAGGGCACTTGGGTGTGAAGTCACCAGTGCAAGGGTTGGAGCAGTGACCTATTTTACCACACGAGCCTTGCCCAAGCCTGACCTTCTCCACGTGATCCACCCTCCCACAGTGTCTGTGCCCAAGCATCCCGTGCCCTGGGAAGGGCACGAGGCAGTGGCTCTGCCAGCTGTGGTTTGGCAACCCCAAGTGCCTGATTTGGCCACAGCCTTGCTTTGCAAATCCCCACAAACATCTCATTTTCTCCACTTTCTTCCATGGTGTCCACACTCTGTGTCCTGACGAAGCTGTGCTCCCTGTGGATTAGTGGCAGGATTATAGCTGGAATTCTGTCTGCCTGCAAACTCAAAGAAGCTCCAGGTCTGGGTGCAGATTTATCTGCTGGGTTTGGGTTTGTTGGCAGACAGTTATTTTTTAAAAAGAGTTGTTTTTTTGTCTTGCAGGCATTTTTCCTTCAAATGTGGCCACAACAAACAGGCAGTGGAGCTCAGAGAGAGCAGAAATGTGCTGCTGAGGAGGAACCACCTCTGTGGGGTCACAGGCCGAGGAACATGGGAAAACACACCCAGAGAAACTTGCCCTCTTCCCAAAAGGATGCTCGGGGTGTCTGGTGGCTCCTGGAGCAGCACAATCCAAGTCTGCTTTCCAGCCACAGCTTGGGTGGGAAGAGCTGCTACAAACAGCACTGGGGGCTTTCATATCCATGCTGGGTTTCACTTCTCTTGCAGGTTTGAACATCCCAATGAGGATATTTCCTTGGACCGACCCCGGGAATGCCCCATTGCTGCTCCAAATGAGCGTGCTATGGGGCCAGGAGGGGCAGGGGCTGTGACAGGCTGGCATGAGTGCTGATGGGTGTTCTGGGGGGCACGGGGATGGGCTGCCAGGCTGGGCTGTGCCCGTGCCCCTGTGTCCATGCAGCTCCTGGAGTGGCAGAGCAGGCTGAGCTCTGGATCCACGGAACAGCAGCCACGAGGCTGGCCTGAACTGCAGAGTCAACACGCAGAGAACCAGTCTGGTCAGGTTTTCCCTCAGACAATTCTCTATTTGTTCTCTTCAGATGACAACTCTCTAAATCCTTTTTCTGGCTTTCCTGCTTTTCATTCCCTTTCCTCCCCGAAGCTGAACATCCATCCTCCCTGTCTTCTGCTGTCTGAAGGCCGTTCCTGCCAGTGCTCCCAAGGCACGTCTCCTGCTTCCCTCGTCGTCCCCAGCTCAGCCTCCTCCTCCTCCTGCTCAGCACTCTTGGCTGCCCCTGGATTTCAGGCAGTTTCTGTGCTCTGGGTTTGACACAGCCACGGGCCCCATCCCAAGGCTGAGCTCAGCCTGCCCAGAGGTGCTTTCCCGGTTCCCAAACCAGGCTGGGATGTTCCCAGGTGTCTGCCCGGGGAGCCACGTCCTGAAATCCACTCAGCATTGCTGTGGCTTTGGCCTCTTTCTCCACGCTTGGAGATGTTTTGTTTCTGCCCTTCCCCTCCAGAGGTCAAGTGCCTCCACAGGGAGGTGAGCCTGTAGTTTTCCATGGATCCAGAGTGCTCCATGCACGAGTGAATTTGTTCTGTGATAATGCAGCCGAGCAGGCTGAGGGTTTGAGGGGTTTTTTTTCCCCCTTTTAATAACAGTTTACTATTCTGTAAGTGCATGTAAAGCACATGCCCTGTTCCCCCAGCCAAGGAGCTCGACAGCTTGTCAGCAAGAACTACCATAGGTCTGCAGTGACTGATTTATCCAAGGAAAAGCACACGTGCCAAGACCTGGCAGAGCCTGCTCCTTCTTCTTTTTCATTGCAACCACTTGGCAACCCTCTCTCTGCTCCTTCATCCAAACTTTTCCCTTTTATAGTCTTTGAATAACACCCTTTTCTTTTTCTCTTTTTTTTTTTCTTTTAAATGTATGTAGCAGTTTCCCCTCCCTTCTCCCTCAGCCATTTGCTCTCCTTATCTGAATTGGCCATGGGACAGGAGATCTTGGCTTCACAACGAGCAGTTCCCGACTGAGGATGGAATCACAGATCTGACTGCACGTGGAATTGTGGGTTTGGGGATGGGAGTGGGTGTTTCAGGGCTTTCTTACCTGTGCTCTGACCTCCCCACGTCTGTGGGCTAAAATCCACCATCCTTTGTATACAAACATGTTCACACCCCGCTGCAATGGAGTGTTTATTACCATTATTCCCATGTTTTCAGCGTGGAGCCCTCATTTAAGGAATCACAAGGGTGTCCAAGTAGGAATTCTTACACCAAACCCATATAAGCCACCCTGCACCACCAAAGGGCCCCCAAGGTGGATCCAAAGTGGGTGAGGGTTTCTGGCCTCGCTGTGCCTGCCCCAGCCTTGCTCAGGTACAGGCTCTCCCCCAGCTGTGCAGCCACGAGGTTTCTCAGACACCAACATTCTTAGGCACAGACAGTCTCTCACACATGAGCTTATAGATTTATGATTTGTTGTGAGAGTGGAAAACAGCTGCTGCGGGCTAATCAAATACAGCAGAAGATTTAATGCAAAATATTGAAAAATACTGTCTGGTAGGAGGGTGAAACTCTGAAAAACATGCTGGGCTCGTGGCATTGGGCCAGCAGCAGAAGATTTGCACCTGGCCATGAGAAATGTCAGCAGCAGGGCTGGAGGAGGCTGCTTCACCCTCCCAGCCTGCCAGGGCTAAAACTCACCCTGGGGTTGGCCCTGGGAATAAGCTCCAGAATTCTGGGACTGTGGTTTTCCAGGGACACACAAGAGCTGCTTAGGTAGGAAGGAATTGCTCCGGCACGAGCCTTGCAGGTTGAAGTTCTTGCTACTGGCTCCCTTCTGCCTGTCCCTGTGGACACATGGAAAGCCTCTTTCTCCAGGGCTGTCAGTTCAGCACCTTTCAGCAGCTCTGCTAAGGCTGTGAAGGCTTGGAAATAATTAACTGCAAAGGAAAGAATTTCAGCTCAGGTTTCTGCTGACTGACGACACAGGCAATTTATGATGCCACAAGAAGCTCAGGCTGGGATTATTTCTGTGTAACTCCCAATGCTGCTGCTTGGCAGCCCAGTGACTGTGTTGGAAGGGACTGAACTAGATTAATACCTTGTGGATTTGAACTATAAACTTCCCCAAGTTGGAGTTGGAGGGCTCAGCTTAGCTACAGACTAGAGTACAGACCAGAGCTACTTGCAAGGTCCTCACTCCCTTCCTTCCCAGGTGCCAGGGGGTGGGACTTGTCAGCACAGCTCCCTCCTTTCTCATCTGGCAGGGATGCTCTCACCCACCCACCTCCAAAAGTCACGCTGGGAAGGGCTGGGCTTGAAAACACCTCAGGATCCTTCTTCAAAGTGTCCTCACCCAGGAGCCTCCGAGGGTCCTGATTTGGTTGTGCTGGCCCTGCTGGGAGGTTTCCTGAGGAGCAGGGCCATGGGGTGGCTGGGCTGAGCCCACTGATTCTGCAGTGCCTGCCTGCACAGTTCACACAATTATGGGATATTCTGAGTGGGAAGGGACCCACAAGGATCACCCAGTCCGACTCAGACAGGGCATTGCACTGTTGACTTTGGTGTTTTCAGCACCCAGTTTCAACCAACAGAGTGAATCTTTCCTCTAGTTATTCCTGGCCTGTCCCACCCCACTGTGCTCTGAATCCCTCCCTGTCCTTGCTGAGTGTTTTGGGACCACCAGGTGACCAGGGGGAGGCACCAGGTGACAAGGGGGAGGCACCAGGTGACCAAGGGGAGGCACCAGGTGACAAGGGGAGGCACCAGGTGAACAAGGGGAGGCACCAGGTGACACGGGGGAGGCACCAGGTGAACAGGAGGAGGCACCAGGTGACAAGGGGGAGGCACCAGGTGACAAGGGGGAGGCACCAGGTGACCAGGGAAAGCACCAGGTGAACAAGGGAAGGCACCAGGTGGCAAGCGGGAGGCACCAGGTGACCAGGGGGAGGCACCAGGTGAACAAGGGGAGGCACCAGGTGACAAAGGGAGGCACCAGGTGAATAAGGGGAGGCACCAGGTGACCAGGGGGAGGAGGCACCAGGTGACCAGGGGGAGACACCAGGTGACCAGGGGGAGACACCAGGTGACCAGGGGGAGGCACCAGGTGACCAGGGGGAGGCACCAGCTGCAGGTGGACATGGTGGTGCACCAACAGCCCTCTGACTCACGGACCCCACACCCCATTTCTCCACGGGCAGACAGCCCTGGCTGGCACAAAACACACACTGGATTGGGCTGTCCGGGGGGATGAGAAGCATCTGCTCCTTCCATATGTTCATCCCTCTCCTTGTTTGCTCTGTCTGAGGGCAGGAACCCCCCTCAGCTCCCAGATGGCCGGGAGGGTGTGTGGGGTGGGGGACTGGCTTTGTGTGACTCCAGCCAGGAACACAGGCAGAGCTTTCCTGCTTTGTGGAGACCACTTGAAAGGCTTCGGAGCCCTGGCTGACCTGCCCTGTCCTTGTGTTTCCCAACAGCAGGACGAGAGGGGAAGGATGGGAAGGCAAGAGAGCTGAGAACTCCAACTGGACGCCTTTGCTGTGCTCAGGAGAGCTCGGCACGATGCATGGGTGCAACAGAAGCCAGGCTTAAGCTTGGCTCAGAGCTTGGGCCCAGCAGAACCTCCTCACATCTGCAGGAGCTTGGCAAGGGGCTGAATGCACTTGAGCCAGGCTGGCTGAACCAGCCCCCAGTGCAGCTGCTGCGTCCAGCTGTGGAGCTCTGCCCACATCTGGGGCCTCTCTGCCCACATCTGGGGCCTCTCTGCCCACATCTGGGGCCTCTTTGCCCACACCTGGAGACTCTTTGCCCACACCTGAGACCTCTCTGCCCACACCTGGAACCTCTTTGCCCACCCCTGGGGCCTCTTTGCCCACACCTGGAGCCTCTTTGCCCACACCTTGAGCCTCTTTGCCCACATCTGGGGCCTCTTTGCCCACACCTGGAGCCTCTTTGCCCACACCTGGGGCCTCTTTGCCCACACCTTGAGCCTCTTTGCCCACATCTGGGGCCTCTTTGCCCACACCTGGGGCCTCTTTGCCCACACCTGAGACCTCTCTGCCCACATCTGGGGCCTCTTTGCCCACACTTGAGCCCTCTTTGCCCACACCTGGAGCCTCTTTGCCCACACCTGGAGCCTCTCTGCCCACATCTGGGGCTCTTTGCCCACACCTGGAGCCTCTTTGCCCACAGCCAGTTTGTGTCTTTGGTTTTTCTACCCTCATTTTCTCCCTATTTCACTTGCAGGTCCTTCAAGGCTGTTGGAACTCCCCATCACTGCAGGCTCTGACCCCTTGGCCCAGGAAAGCTGAGGCACAAAGCCTCAAAATGCTGGGCATTGTCCCTGAATTCCAGGTTATTTAACCCCCTGATCTGCCAGCACAGTGAAGTTTAGCCATTTGCATGGGGTCATTTTGGTCTGGGTGTGTCACTGTCCTGGCTGAGGGGTGGGTGGTTTCACACTGGGGGTTCCCACCTGGTTTCCATGTCTCATGGAGATGTTTTTAAGCCTAAAGCAGACAGGTCTTGGGGGACAGAGGCAGCGTGACAGTTTCTCTGTGTGGGTTCAAGCAGGCACAGACTGGGGCAATGCCTGACTGCAAACCTGACACCAAGCAGAGCAGTGCCAGAAAGAACCATCCCTTTGGTGTGTCCCTCCCACTTCCACCCACTGAAGGGAAACTCCATGCAGCCCCCAAACTTTCCTGCTCCACACTCCTGCCCTTTCCCCTGCACCAGCTCGCTTAAAGAGAGTCCTTCTCAAGATTCCCAGGGTTTTGTTCCTGCCCGTGAGTCAAGGATTTTTCCAGGCCCTCCCCCACAATAAACAAGTGCAGGCTGAGTGTGGTCCAGAGGAAAATGTGAGCTCCACGTGTCCTGGCCACATGCAGCTCTGGTACCAATGATAACCAGATGGTGGCTCTCCAGCGAGGAGGAGGAATTGGTGCAGAGCAGAAACATAATCCAGGCAGAAAGGGCCCAGCAAACACCTCCCCAGCCTGGCAGAGCTGTGGTACCCTGGGTTAGGGTTCAGCATCACCTCTGGGGCTGAGGAACTCCTGGAGTGCCTCATGGAACAGTCTCACCACTGACCCCACAGCTCCTGTTGCATTTCTCATCTCCAGCACTGTGCTGGGAGAGGGAATTGTCCTGCCCATCTCCACTGTGTGAGCACACAAACTGCACTGTGTGCCTGGGAAAGGAAATTAGAGGGGCTGGGGAAGGGCAGAGACAGGCTTTGGGGTGGTTTCAAGGGTTGGGGGCAAACCAAATGCAATAGGTGCCTTTTGATTTTGGCATCTCACTCATTTAGGATGTAAATATTGCCCATCATCCTGAGCTCCTTGGCAGGTTTGAGGATTGTCATAGAAGAAACTTTGCCCCCAAACCAGTGACCTTGCATGCTGCTGCTTCCATACCACACCTGCAGGGCTCTCAGCTCCCCAAAGTTGGCATCTTCATCACCATTTCCTGCAAAATGAGAGGAAAGCCAAAGCCCAGGTATCCCAGAAGATGTTATCCCTATAACAACCCAAACACCTGGGAAGACTGGGTCGTGGAGGAAGGTCCTCTCCCTTTGAGGTTGGTGTTTCAGTGTCCCTTTCTCTGAGCTGGCCTTTGCTCACACTGGGTGTGAGATTTCCCATTCCCTGTTGGAAACACCCAGTCCCTGCAAGAGCTGCACATCTCACTTTTCCACACTTACTTCCTTAGTTTGAGCCACTAAGGCAGTGAACAGGAGGAGGCTCATTGATGGTTTTTAGAGTAAAGTCTCAACTAGGCCACCTTTATTAAAGCTAAGCTAAGCCCCCAGCAAACATAAGCTTTGCTCAGGCAGCAGCTCACAGGAACTTGGCAGGGGCCTGCCTGCATTTCAGAATCCTTGTCCTTTTTCTAGATGAAAGCCCTGCAGAAGGATTTGTTTTTCAGACAGAAGGCAAGCCAAGTTGGTGATTTCATCCCAAGGCAGGCTGTGTCAAGCTGGTCCTATTCAAACACGCAGGAAATCAACCTTGGAGCTCGTTCAGAAATGAGGATGGAGAGAGGGGGTAGAGAGGGGGGCCCTGAGGAGGAGAAGAGTTTGGATTCTGAAACAGAGCTCAGAACAAGCAGGGAAGGTACCTGCTGTCAGTGGGGTGCTGAGGGACCCCCTCAGCCTTTGGGGGGTCAACTGGAAGGGTTTCAAGCAGCATTTCTTAATTTCCAGCGAGAGGAGAGGAGAGGAGAGGAGAGGAGAGGAGAGGAGAGGAGAGGAGAGGAGAGGAGAGGAGAGGAGAGGAGAG
>JAWWTY010000064.1:1895426-1914310 GCA_035222235.1 Margarornis squamiger | reverse complement strand
TGTATCCAATAAATACCTTTGCTGCTTAAGGATAAAATTCTGTCTTTGAGCAGTTTTTCTGTGCTATTTTGGCATCAATATACCAGAAGAAATATTCAGAGAATGAACTCTGCTTTATAGCAGAAATAGTGCAGTAAGTGTTTAAGCTTTTGCAGATGAATTGGGAAATACACACCCAATGAAAACCACACTCTAGGAAGAAGGTAGAAAGAATGAAACAGACAACAAAGAGGCATTATCACCTTGAGTTGTGCCAAAAGATTAATTAAGCAATCAGCAGTAGTAGTTCACATGTTGATGGCTAGGAAAAGTCGTGAGGCTAATGAGTGTTGTTGTAAGGACAAATCTCATAGCCTCAAAGGCGGGGAAAAGATATTGAGTCCCTTAAGATCTGAGCCCCCCAAGATTTGAATCAAATATTGCAATTTTTTCCTGTTCTTAATCAGTAGCTGTAGCAGGACAGTTATGATTGAGCAATTGCATTGTGAACATTGTATGCTTGGCTAATCTTTTGTTTAAGGAAAAGGGAATACAATCTCAAGAGTAATGGGCTGTTTGGCTGACAGCCACCAGGAGGGAAGCCAGCAGGGCTGAGCAATACCATTGGCCACCTACTCAAAACAGACCCCAGCTCCAATGGAGGGAAGAGCTGCACCTGTGGACTGTTTAGCAAAGGAAGCAGATATACAGCTAGCAAACAGGAGTTTGAGTGCTCGCTAATAAAAAGTGCTGATGCCTTTGTTAAAGTGTTCCAGTAGCGTAAAGCTTGGCTGAGCGGGGAGCCACCCACCTCCCTTCTTTGGCAAACTAGAATAAAGAAATAGAAATCCTTTGCTGTGGAGGAAAGCAGCAGGCCTGCAGACTCCATGAATCCCATGGCAGAGTACATTGTCCTTGAGCAAGTGAGACCGTACCTGTGAGAGCAAGATGCAATGTAACAAGTTACTGATGAACAGGTGCTGAGAAGCTAAAATCACACCTAAACAAGATGTGGGCCCTCACAATACTGTGTTCATGGTACAAGATGTAGACTGCTAATAGTTACTATGTTACAAGTTATTTAGCTCATAAGAAAAATAAAGCTTTGTTAGGCAAAGACACCAATAGAATTAGTATGGTATATGTAATAATTATCCAATCAACAAGTGACACAATAGCTGTACTTTCTGTATTAATATTGCTGCCTGATTTAGTCGGGGGCCTTTGCCTCTTGCCTTTGCCCTTTGATTTTTGCCTTTTGTCATTAAACCTTGCTATGCTACCACTCTGCAGTTAAGACTTCTTTTCAGCCATCCCGACCGCAACACTTAGCCGCAGTGTGTGAATTGGCGCTGCCCACCGAGGAAAGAGTACGCAGCCAGGACAACACGCGGGGTCCGCAGAAACTTCCTGCCCATCTCCGCACCACATCCCGTTTGCACTGCACCGACTGTGCACCCCAAGCTGCGCCGGCCCCGCCCTTCCACACCAACGACCGAGGGGCGTCAGGAGAAGGGCTGGAGGACCGGCGCAGCGGGGCCCAGAGCTACCGGGGGAGCGGTCCCGTAGCTCGCCCGTCCCCCACGCTAGCGGCAGGCACCGGGTGCCGGTTCCTCCCGGCGCTTCCTCCGCTGGCCCCTGGCCCCGCTCGCCCGGTGCAGCCAAGGCCGCGGTCCCTCTGTCACCTGCGGGCGCCAGTCCCACCAGCCCCTGGCCCCCGCCCGTCCCAGAGCCACCGCCCCAGATCTTGCACCAGGGAAAGGCTCGGCCCAAACGCGGCCGGGCCGGGAGAGCCGTCCCTGCGCCACCGAGAATCACAGAGCACCCAGACACCTCGCCCCGCCCTTGCCCTCGCCCCGTCCCACCTCGCCTCACCCTCGCCTCGCCTCGCCCCGCTCCCCCTCGCCCTCGCCTCGCCTCGCCCTCGCCTCGGCCTCGCCCTCGCCCTCGGCCTCGCCCTCACCTCGCCCTCGCCTCAGCCTCGCCCTCCCCCCGCCTCACCCTCGCCTCGCCCTCGGCCTCGCCCTCGCCTCGCCCTCGGCCTCGGCCTTGCCTCGCCCTCGCCTTCACCCTCGCCCCACCTTGCCGTCGCCTCGCCCTCGGCCTCGCCCTCGCCTCACCATCACCTCGCCCTCGGCCTCGCCCTCGCCTCGCCCTCGCCTCGCCCTCGCCTCGCCCCGCCTCGCCCTCGCCTCGCCCTCGCCCCTTGCCTCGCCTTGCCCTTGCCTTGCCCTCGCCTCACCTTGCGTCCCAGAGCCCTCCGTCAGCTCCTCCGCACGGTCCCGGCGGGTCCCCCGGCGCACACCGCCCGGGGCTGCCCTCGCTCTCCTCGCTCCCGCCGCTGCGGCCCCGGCCTCATAACGAGGGCGTTGCGGTCGCCACGGGCGACATCACGTGTCACTATGGGGACGGAGCCAAGCAGCTCCTCCCTCCCCTCCCGCCGCCCCTTTGTCACCGCCTGCCCCTCCCGATCGCAGCCATTTGACAAACAGCACCATTTACTCAGTTCAATTATTCAGTGCGCGCAGCACCGGCCACAGCGCATCACCCCACGGAGGTCCCTCCGATGCCCGTCCTGCCAGCGCGGGGCCGGGCCATGTGAGGAGGCAGGCGGGGAGCAGGAGGCTTTCAGTGCGACTTGCACAGGGGATGAGACGGGGTTGGGTAGGAGAAGGTGAGGGTCGGTGGGAGGCGCATTGACACAGAGCAAGGATGATATTCAGGTACTTGCTCGGCACCCCCTCAGGTGCGAGAGTCTTTATCCTTGAAGTCCTCTGGAGAGACCATTCTCTTTTTGGGACTAAAGACTTCATCCATGGCCCTCCCAGCCACAGCACAAGAACTCCTGTCTCTGCTATGATGCTTCCTCTTCCAATGCTTCTTTTTGAAGGAACTCTCCAGTTCCATCTGTCTGTCTCACATGCTGTCCCACATCAGTCTGGGAAAGTGAGAGCTGCTGCAGCACATGCTGATGGTGAAGTGTACAGGGGAGACCTGGAGCAAGATCTAGACGAGGCTGATCTAGACCTCCTGATCCCACGAGACACTAGTAGAGAGTCAGGGTCTGCAATGCTCTCTCCCACCTTGTGCTGATAATCAGAGACTGCCCTACTTCTCAGATCTGGAGCAAGCCCTGTGAGTTCTGGAGAACAGGAGAGCCAGCTGCAAGACCATACAAATGCCCAGTGCAGCACCCCAAGGCTGCCACTGGTCTTGCTGCCGTGCAGGAGCCTGGGAACAATGGCATTGCCTACCTGGACTTGCCCAGAAGCCCAGAGGCAGAGTCAGGGCAAGTGATGTCTGAGAGGTGGGACACACCACTTGTTCCTGGCTGCACACTAGACTTGGTGCCGCTGAGCAGCACCCTTGGGGCCCAGCTGTCCATCCTGTTTCAGTCCCAGTTGCTGTTGGCTCATCCAGCCCACGTCCCTTCAAAGGACTTGAACTCCATATTTAAAAATAAGAGATTACCAGATGGGCACATGCAAGTACACAGCTTTCAAAATACCATCACACAAACATTCTACATTGAGTATTTCCACCAAATTGCACAAAAACCTAAGGAGATGGAAACACACTGTCAATTATTCATACAAGGCCAACAGGGGTGTTTAATTCTGGCTTTGGCTTTTCTGCCTGTTGATTCCATATGAGTGTTTCCTCCTCCTCTTTGCCGACTGGCGGTAGTCTGTGAGCTCCACAAACCGCCTGCGGAGATCATAGCCCTGCTGCGGTGATCTACCCTGCTCTCTCTGCCTTTGCAGGAGTTGCTCCTGAGCAGCACTGGGTGCAAGAGCCCACTGGCAGCTTCTTTTGGAGGGCCCTGAAGCTGGGCCATCCTGCAGAGCATGCTCATGTCCTGGAGGACTAGTTCTCCTCCTTTTCCTCCCTGTTGAGCTGTCGTAGTTGGTGCTTTCGACAAACCAGCTGTGGCGATCACTGTCCCACTGCGGGGATCTGTTCTGGGTCCTCTCCCTGGCACTCTTCCTTGGGCAGCGCATCAATGTAGTGGTACCAGGCAGACCCTGTGGTCCTGCAGTATCTGCCTGCTTGCTGCTGGCCCCACACTGACTTGGGATGGAGTGAGCATAGCATGGTGTCAGTGAGGAAGACGCCATTTCTCTCATTTTCAAATCAGAGCATCTGGAGAAAAAAAGCGTGATCTCTATTTAGGGCATTCCTTACAGACTTCTCAGGGATTCAGTCACATTCGTGGAGTGGTTTCTACAACAAAGACTTCATCAAGGTCACCAATGGGAAATTCAGCTGGGGTTTTCCCACCTGATCTGCCCTGTAAGAGCAAGTCCTCAACTCTACACCCCACCAAGGCCTCCATTTAACAGAATCCTGGAAAAGTTTGGTTTGGAAGTGTTCTTACATACTACCTAGTTTCAGACACCCTGCCATGAGCAGGGACATCTGCTACTAGACCAGATTGCTCTAAGCCATCCTTTCAGGGATGGGGCAGCCACAGCTTCTTTGGGCAACTTGCTTCAGTGCCTCACTGACAGGGAAGAATTTCTTTCTAATATCTAACCTAAATCTTCTCTCTTTCACTTTGAAATTACCTCTTTTCCTATCACTATGTTCACTGATAATGAGTCCCTCCCCATCTTTCCTGGAAGCCCATTTAAGTCCTTTTCTCTGTATGAGCCAGTTTCAGAGGGCAGGAAGAGAGCAGTTTACACAGGGCAGCAAGCCTAAAGCCCAGCAAGGAAAGAGAAAGACTGGTGTGGGGTAGTTCTGGATTGACAGCACTGAAGATGCAAGGAGGAATTGTCTCCTGTGACAGAAACAGTCAGGAGGATGAGAAGACAAACAGCAAATGCAAGAAAAGGAAATGTATTTGAACATGTGACACTGGTTATTACCTGGCATAGAACAGCAAATAGGCTTGCTGCCTGAGAACTGCATGGATGCCACAATTATCCACAGACTCATCGTCCATCTTGTACCATAGTCCATTGCTGGCCTGCAAAAGAAGGCATCCAGTCTCTGGAGAGGAACTGCAAAGTTTCTCCCCAACCCCCCAAGCAGAAAACTGTCAAACCAAGAGTAGACAAAAACAAATAACAGTAACAGTAATATGAAATTTCATCTTTCCCAGCATACATTTTTCCCCATTTGGAGGGAAGTTGTCCTTTACCTTTGTGTAGCAGAAAAAGTGTCCATCGAGACAGGTGTCACCACTGTGCACCACGACGGCATATAAGGAGTAGACAAGGGGTTCTCCAGCTGTGTCAGACATGTACGGCAGAAGATCCAAGTACTCAGGATACTCCACAAACTACAGAGACACCAAGTGGGCTCAGAAATTGTCCTGAATTACCATATTAAATAGCCTTCAGCACTTATTGGTTTGGGTGGCAGGAAACGATTCTCAGCCAAAGCAGCTCTGTCGGAGCAGAGTCCAGGCTGGTCTTCCCATGGGAACTCTCCTCTCATCTCACCATAAGGGAACACAAAAAACCCAACATGAGCAGCTTCTGAAAGAGTGCACTGCTTTGGGGAATATTCTGCTCCAGGAGGAGCAAGTTGCACTGCAGTTGCATACACACCGTGCTGATCTTCTTGCCCGTGTGATCAGCCGCCCTTTCCAGACACACTGCAAAGACCTTGGGCACATGATGGACTGTAACTCTCTTAGAGATGGTAACCTTCTTCTCACACCTTGAAACCAAGCACAGAGCCAAGTGCTGAAATGCACCCTATCTCTCCCCAACAAGGCCGGACAAGCTTTTGTATGTCTCATATCCTTACAGTACTTTAAGGCTATTAGATGCCATAAGGTCATATTAAAAGAAGCTGCACCTCATTATTGTACATTAAACTTTCATGAAAAGGTGATTTTGCTTGATGACATGCAGCTCCTTCACACTGGAAGTGTTAATATGTCATTAGAAATCATCTTACCTGCTACATTTGAAGCAGTTTTTTCCATCCAGCTGCTTGGGTGTCACAAAGTCATTCAGAGCTGCTGTGAGGGATGAGGCTTCCTGGAGGAGTGAGAAAGGAGCCACTGAGCTGTGGGAAATGCCCTTGCCCAAACACTTTTGAGGAGTCAACAAAAAGACCAGGCAGCTGATGCTGAGGAGACCCACCACAACCCCGCAGGCAGTGTCCAAAAAGAGGCACAAGGAGGGTGTGGTGCTGAACATTTCTCTCATGTCCCAGAGGTTCCTGGGGCCATCAAGAGCTTTCTCTCTGTCGCACCACTCAGTTCAGCTATTGATGGTGTGCAGGATCATCAGTAGTGAAAACTGATCCAACCCATCAGCCTGGGAACCAGACAGGTGTGGAGGAGGACAAAGGGAAGGAGGAGAAGAGTATGTCAAGGGTGCAGAGGGGATAATGCTACTTGTTCAGCTTAAAGCCAGCACTGCAGGGAGACCAGTGCCATGCCGTCTGCAGAAGGAGATCCGTTCCCCTTCCCACCCACCACAAAGCTCCCTTGTGCTTGCAGGATCCATTTTTAAGAAAAATGGTTTGGTTCTGGAAAGCTACAGGGGCCTTGGGACATCTTGAAGCACAGCTGCAAGCCCTCTTACTTTGATATCCAAAAGGATATGCAGGAAGGCCTTGTAGGAATCAGAAACTGCTTGGCATCTCAAGCATGTGACTGGAAGGAAAATCAAAATGCTAAGTGAAGTTAATTGACAGTGACAGTTTATGCTCTTGGTACCTACTATGCCAGTCTCAGGACCATGCTGTTTATCAGACAGAAGGGCAGAACAATGCCAAGGAGAGCAATAGTTGTGGAACCGTACCTCTGGATTTCAGAAGGCCCCCAAATATTTGATGGACAATGGTAGTTGTTTGAGAAGAAATGTCCAAGCTGGGAATAAATGGCAAGAAAGAGAGTTATCCTCTCCAAGAGTTTAGCTTGGAAAGTCCTGAGCATAAGGTTTCTTTGATGGGAGCACTTCAAGGAGTCCAATGAGCTTGAGAACACTGAAGAGGTTATGTACTTATGCTTACTTGCTGCTTCCACTCAGACAGGCTCTCTGCATGGCCTTGAGAGCACAGCGTAAGAACTCAAAGGCATCTCCGGCCGTGTCAGGCTCAAATTCTTCTCCTATGACTAAGAAAGAAGTTAGTAGTTCTCCCCTACAAGAACAGGATAGAACCTGTTGAAGCACCAGAAATTACTTACGTTTGAGGTCCCTGATGACAGCCCTAGGCCAGATGGCACTGGCTGAAGAACGCAGGACCTTCCTAACATGTGCTTCCATGATGCACATCATACAGAAGCCTTGCTGAAAACCTGAAGAGGAAGGGAGGGAAGCTCCTCAGGTTAGTAAATCATACCTAGCAGTGGGAAACCTAATGGAGATCCTGAGTCCTAAGAATAGTTTTCACTCCTCTTCTCCCGAGATGCCAATGTCCCAACAAGCCTTGGACATTTTAGTGCACAGAAAAGGTTCTTCAGAGGGAGGCTGAACTGGCATAAGTTTTCAGTGCAATAAGCCAGGAGGGTTTCACTTGCAGGGACAGAGACATGGGGCAAGAAAGAGGTGCCCTCTGGAAGATGGATGCCCCTTAATAAGACAAGCAGCTTCTGGCTCATATTCAAAGAACACAAGCTCATGGGGCTGACAAAGAAGGGCTGCTGTTCTCCTAAATGCAGTTCCAAGTTCTGGAAATCCTTGGGATGTGCTCAAGACATTTACAAGATGTTCCTAAAAGTACTCACACAACCGGCTATGCTCACGAGAGAGCAGGTAGTTGGTCAGAGGGGGTGTGTATGTCAGGCACTGCAGGACAACGTTGATGTAGCAAGTACTGCCCAGGTTGCGGAGTCCTGCTCCAGGTCTCTGTCTTTGCTGCCAGTCCATGCAAATCTCCACTGGGGGAAAGAGGATCCTTTGTGGTGGAGTCATTCCTTCAGAAATGACTGCAAGGAAATGACATTTGAAGAGACATGACAATATTGTTGCTTGAAAGCATATCCAAATCTTGAGTTTTCTATAGCAGCACCAAGGGCAACAGCTCTAACCACCAATCCAGAAACACTAGGGGAAGCCTAACACCCCATTGACATCTACTGGCAGGGAAACAGTTTTGGAAAAACTTTGTTTCCCTGCTTAGTCTGCCAAAACTCCAGCAAACACACACTGAGTTCTGGCCCTCAGGGTATTTTTCTTTCCATCTAGAACCTTGCATTATCAGGCCAAGTCTTCCCTTTTCCTGATTGTAATGTGAAGAAAACAAGGAAGTACCAAGCAGAAACAGTACCCTATGTGTGACAGTTCTTTCTGTGAGCAATATCCTCTTTCAAAGTTTTGTGCATAGTGGCAGATGCCACTATGTGACCAAATGCATTTTTCTTTGTCTAACCAAAACCACCTAAGTCAGTCTGGCTGTTCTCAGGAAACACTCCAGATTTCACTCTAGGTTGTCAGCGCACTGATGCTCAGAGATGAAGCACCAGCCACTTTGTCTGTGGGCATTCACAAAGTTCAAGCCTGCTGGTAAAGCTGATACTCACAGGAATTGTTTCCTGTTGTGGCTGTTGCTCCTCTCATGAACAGGTGGAAAAGCTCTGGATGACAAAGTATGCCAGGTCCTCCTCCAGAAAGATCAGAGCAGCACTAATCCCATCTCCTGTTGGCAAAGAAAATAATTGTAGCACAACACTTAAAAAACCCCAAATGTGACCCACAGAACAGCTTCAGCTGTCAAAAGGGTTTTGTTGGTGCTTGTAGCTGCTGTCAAGGACAAAGAATGCTTGGGAAAATGCAGGCACACAAGTAGGAAAGAAAGGAGCGGAGTTATCCCGAAAGCCAGCTCAGTCTAACTAGCTTTTGTTGTCCTGCTCCTCAGGATACCAAGCATTGGGCAGGTGAAGTCCGAATTGCTGTTATGGGTGCCACATTTCTGTCCCTTTGTGACATGAGGCTGCAAGGGAGCATGTCCCCTTGTGTCCACGGAACCCTGTGGCTCCCACAACCTGGCCACCTCTCACAACTGGAAGTCACTGAACCTCCCCTGGCAAAGGTCTATTCATCCATCAGCAGAGCTCCTGCCTCTTCCAGGAGTTGCAGCAACTGGATGAGTTAAAGGCTGCTGAGGTCTGTGAGCCTGGTCACTGCTTTGGCTGGCACACTCAGCGTGCTGGGGGTTTCTGTTTCATTCTTCCCAGATACTGGAATGTGTCTCTGAGACTTTTGTAGAAAATCACTTGGGCTCTTACAGTTCATTTCGAATGAATTTTCTCTGCCCTTAAGGTCAACTTCAGGCTAACCCTGAACTAGCAGTACCAAAGGAACACCTTCACCAACTGTGCTGGGTGGACCTTGGCTGGCTGCCAGGCCCCCACCCAGCTGCTCTTTCACCCTGGCTCTCTCATCTCTCTAAAAAGCACCAGGATTCTTTGAAATCCATTTCTCAGGAGAGCACGTTAGAGTCCAAAGCCTCATTTTAGGGTGCAAACTCCTCACTGAGGCCTCAAAGCCTTATGTTCTTTATGTCCAAAGCCTCATTTGGAAGGTGCATAAACTGATTTCTAGTATGTAAAATCCCATTTTTAAGGGTGTACCTTTAGTATCAATACATTTTAGTACCCGTAGTCCTTTGTTAAGATGTACAATTTCATTGTTAGGATCCAAGAACTCCTTGTTTAAGTACAAAGCCCCTTTGTTTAGGCACAAACTCCAAGACTCATCTGAAGGCTTCAGAGCATCATTTTGAAGGCTGCAAATCCTATTTGGAAGGTCCAAAGCTTCATCTGTAGGGTCCAAAGTTTTCCTTAGAGAGTCCAAAGGATCTGTCATTCTTGGACCCAAATCCGAAGAATGCCCACCCTCAAAGGATGCCTTGATACCACAAACTAAGTTTTTGCTCCGCTACAAATGGGTCTTTGAAGGCTTAAAAGAAAGCCTTGAGACTGCCAATATACAAACTAAGTGGTAAGGAGGAAGTTTTGGTCCCAGAGACAGATTCTATAGAAGATAAAAAGGGGATTTGGGCCCAAGAATGACCCTTTGGACACTCTAAAGAAGGCTTTGGACTCTAAATGAGCCTTTACCCCACAAATGAAACTTTGGGCCTTCCAAATCAGAGACTACAGGGAGCAAAGGTAATATAAAACAGGTTGGAAGATGAGAAATGAGGATTTTTGCCCTAAAATGGAGTCTTTAGGTATGAAAAAGTAATAGGTCAGATACTACAAATGACCCTTTAGACCCGGCAAAGGAGGTGAACCTACTGGTTCCTCTCTGGTCCCAAGAAA
Organism: Margarornis squamiger; assembly: GCA_035222235.1. Classification (NCBI taxonomy): domain Eukaryota; kingdom Metazoa; phylum Chordata; class Aves; order Passeriformes; family Furnariidae; genus Margarornis; species Margarornis squamiger. The sequence continues at coordinate 1,904,100 of JAWWTY010000064.1, read as the reverse complement.
TGAAGTTTTAGGCTGCCCAGGGGAGGTAAATGCCAGAAACAGCTTTCTGTCTTGGTTCCTTTTGTGTGGAAGCAATTTCTGGATATGTTCAATTTTGGTCCTCAATTCCTAATTTCTGAGATGGTTTCCTGCAAGTGGAGTGGGATCTTTTGAGGTGTGTTTCTTGCTTTCTGAGGAAAGAAAAGGAAACTGGAGGCTGTGTTCCATAGCTAAGGGGACTTCCCACTTCTCTTGGTGGATGAGGAGGATAGGGATATTGTCCCACCTTGCGCAGCAAGAGCTGTTGTTGGATGTAGCCAGCCACTGTGTCCCAGGCAGCCATTTGCTCTGAAAAGCAAAGGAAAACCAGGTTTCACTCTGCATCTGCCATCTCTCCACCCTCCAACACCTCTGGGCTGTGGGCCATCGGCAGTGTGTCACTGCTGTCCCAAGCCCCGGATGGAGACTCCTCTGAGATGACTGCAGTACCCTGCAATGCTGCAATGGTGGGTCCTGGTGACACTCTTGTGGTGGCTGCAGATGTCTGTATCTCAGTGGGTGATGCTGGGCATCATGAAGGTGGGCTCTATCCCCTCCCAGAAGTCCATCTTGTTCTGCCTCATGCTGGTGGATTGATCCTCAGTGGCAACAGCCATGACAGATGTTATTATGCAGCTCTGAAAACCTGAAGCTCCCTGTCTCAAGAGTCCCAACTGGGAGGCAGAAATATGTCAGCCTGCCCAAAAAGGTATTGAAGCTAAGCCACCTGCAGCTGGACTGTTTGGGCTGATGTGCTTCCCACTGTGACATGGGGGACACCTGCTCCATCACGGAGAAGGACGAGCACTCTCACCATTCCCATAGCAGCTTGGGACCTACTTTACTCATAAGTGCATGAGGAAACGGGTCTTGAGACTTAAAAGAAGGCTTTGAGCTGGCCAAACTGTGGACTGAATCCTAAAGATGAGGCTTTGGTCCTTGACAGGGATGCTTTAGAAACTAAAAAGGAAGGTTTGGGGTCAAATATAAGCCTTCAGACTGTACAAATAAGGCTTTGGACCTTGGGCCTTAAAAATGGTGTTTTGGGCTGTCTAAATGAGTCTTCGAACTTTAAAAGCATTATAAATGGCATCTATAAATGAGATTTTGTAGTCTGAAAGCAGAGTTTGGGAGTTTCAATTGGCTATTTATTCTCCCAAATGTATGCTCTGGTGTTTTAAAATATGTGCCGTTCTCCCTAATTTTGAGGATTGCATCATATAAATAGGGCTTGTGCTTGAAAAGCTCAGGGTTGAATCTGAAAAACAATCCTTTGAACCTTGAAATTGTGGTTTGGGCTCTAATTTTTTTTCATAGATTTTTTGTTTGTCATTGAGATTCAGATTCTGACCCTAAAAAAGAGGGGTTTTAAACTAAAACATCTCTGTGTTAACAAACCTGTCCTCAGAACAAATCCAAAACACAGCCCCCATATAAGCTACTATGAAGAAATTTAACTTTATCCTAGCCTAAACTACTACCATAGTTTACAATAACCTCTTAGGTCCTTTAGGAAACTAATAGGAATAACTTATGAATGAACCTTCTTGTTCTTATGGGCCAACGGCTGGCAATCCTTGTATTTTCCTCTACAGCTAGTATGCAAAAGCCCCAGATCTGGGGTTTATGAATACATGCTACTACCTCTCACCTCACCCCTGCCTCCCCCACATGGAAGAAATAGTCAAACATTGACAATCAGACCCTTCTGAGATAAGAAAATATTATAACTTTATTTATGTGTATGTAGTTACTACAATGTATACATGTAATTACTATAATTTCAGTAAAAGCAAACTCATATATAAGGAATCTCTTCATGTGGAGAAAATAGGATCTGCAACTTGGCTCTCACAAAATCAACCCCAAGACCAAACCCAATGGAATAATCTTAAAAGTCATCAATTTTGGAGTTTGTACCCCAGGTCCCAACAGGTCTAAAAATCTAAGTCTACTTTGGGACAGATACATTAAAATCTGCCCCACAACAACAAAAATTAACAAAAGCTTTAACAAGATAGTCTGAATGCCTCTGTAAACTAATATCTGTACAAAATGTTAACATGCTGACACCCCTCAGAAGGAATCCAATGCTTCATACTCGTATAGCTTCTGCTCTGCTGGCAGCCGTAACTGCTCCAGCCAGGACTCTCCGATCACTGATGAGTTCTTCAGACTCAGGGCATTAGCATTGGGGTATTCTGGAAACAACACAAATGCAGAAAAAAAACCTCATTAGTAAGTTCATAGGAATGGATATAAATATGTAATTACACGGCAATTCAGAGAACCACCTTACAGATCTAAACCCCAAATTTTATATGTAACTTTAAGCTTTTACCATCTCAACATGCTAACAACACCTTTCAAAAAAATCTTCAGATTTGATAACCAAACACAAGCAACAAAATTATTCTCATTTTTTTAAATAGTTTGAATACCAGGAGGAAAATGGTCTCAAAAGTCAGCAGAGAAGTCTCCTAATGCAGGAGGTTCTCTCTTGGTCTGACTTAAGCTGCTTTTCCTTCTAGTGGGCTACAAAACCAGTAGACCTTTGGAGAAAAACAAACCTCTGTAAAGTCTCACTTGCACAAATCAGATAAAAGACTGACTTGCTCATCCTGCAACAAAAAGGCACTTGGCTACAACATGGAAGCTTTGAGCCAGTGCTTACTGGGCCAGTAAGTGTTCTGGGTCCACTGCATTATAACCTCATGTCATAGAACCATGGAACCATAGAATTATAGAATCATCATAGAATCACTGAACCACCAAGTCATAGAACTACGGAATATCCTGAGATGGAAGGGATCCATCTGGTCTTCCTCCCCATGTCCTTTTCACCCCTGGTCCAAATCTTGTTCAGTCTGGTTTTTCTGGCAAGCACTAGAAGAACCTTTTGTCTCTCATAGCATATTTCTTACTTATCTATCTTTTTGTAACTATTCTATGGGCTCAACTATGCAGTTTGTCCTTGTAGCTTCAGCAAAATTCATGCAATTATTTCTATTAACCCCTTCAGTGTTAGTTCCCTTACCCTTTTAGTGTTAGTTCCCTTTATTAGTAGTAACTTATCTTTATTATCATCTTTATTAGTAGTAACTTATCATCATCTTTATTAGTAATAACTTATTCATTCTGTATATCACTATATCTATAGACATACTTTTTGTTATCTCTTACAGCAGTGGCAAGATTAATTTCTAGCTGGGCTTTTGGCCTTCTAACTTTCTCGTTGCATAACCTCTCAACATCCTTGTAGTCTTCCTGAGTTCCCTGCCCTTTTTTTCAGAGGTAATAAACTCTCTTTTTCTCCCTGAGTTCTAGCCAAATTTCTTGGTTCAACTAGGTTGCTCTCTTCCCCTCCAGCTCTCCATCTACAGTGGATCTGAAATAGCATCTGCATTTTCAGTGTTGTCTGTAATGGTATCTCCATCTGCAATAGTACCTCCGAGTGGTATCTTCCCTGAATTGTACCAACATCTGCAATTCTACCTGCACTGGGGACTTGCAGGCAACAACTGCTACACATAGCATTCCAGATACAGATAGCATTACAGATCCTATTGCGTGTGTTGATAGCATTGCACAAATCCAGGGAGACAGCAACATTATTAGAGATGTACACATATAGCACACCAGGTCTCAGAACTGCTCAGACCACATATACACAACACCACACCATGTATGGGGTTTGGCTCCCTCTACACCCACCTGTTCTCCTCCCCTTTGGTAGAGAACAGACATCAACCAGTTGCAGCTAGTTCTGTGGAGGCCATGGCTGCAGAGGCAGGACACATGAGCACTCACTGCCCAGGGAGATGCCAAAGGCACAACACAGCTCAGCCCAGACAGGAGGCTCCAGGTCTTGACTCAGCCCACCTGGACCTTCCACCAGGCTCTTTGTCCTGGTAGGTGGCAGGAGAAGACACCGTAGGCAACAGTGAAGATGAGAGACACAGCAATGCCCCTCCAGCCTGCTGCTGGCCTAGCAGCAGCTCCAGCTGAAGTGACCACTAGAAAACACTCACAGCCTATACTGCATTTGTTGAAGACACCCAAAAGAAACCTATTCATTGCCTCTGACACTCAAGCAGCTTCAATACGGACCTGACTAGAGTCTTCCCTATTATCTTCAGATGAGAACTAAAATATCTATGTTGACCAAGAGAGAGAAAAGGAAAGGCCTTTTCCCCCCAGGAAGGCCAGACAAAAAAAAAAGAAATGGCTCCTCTCTTTAAATTTAGAACAAAACTTTAATTAGCAAAAAATATATAGAAAAAGGATAACAGTTCTTAACCACTATCTATCTATCTATCTGTCTGGAAAAGGACCAAACAAACAGTTGGTAATAAACCTTTTGAACGAAAGAAAAAAAAGTTTGTTCCTCTGAGGATGCAATTATATTTACAGACAGCAGGTGGCGATGTCACACCTTGGCCAGCTGCGGCCCCTCTCCTCTCTCCACCACTGAGCCAAGAAGGGTTGTCACCAATGGCCGACACCGCAGCCTCGATTCAGTCCCGCAAGATTGATGGCAGAGATGACAGGTGTTATCGTCGATGAAACAATGAGCGATACCTGGTTTTAATTTTATTAATTTTATTTATTGATGGAAAAAAAGTATTAGTGATTTCTTTATTAAAAAAAAATGGAAAATAAAAAATTAGTAAACTTTATTAGAAAAGGTAATGAGTGATTTTAGCCCTGTGGGTTTCAGCTCTTTTTCTGCCCCACACTTTAGTGATTTCAGCTCTGAGTGAAGGCAGGCGGATAAGCAACAGCAACAAGTGCCGGGCGACTCGGAGGGGGGTGAATCCTGCCAAGACCGCACTGGCATTAAGCCAGTGGCTGAATTTATACCCAATTTGGGCTCTGAGAGCCCCCTCCCTACTGAGCACGCTCAGTTCGATCCTCAGCGAAACCACGCCCCTTTCAGACATGCTCAGATCAGTCTTAGTCCAGTCTTTGAGGTAGCAAGTTCAAAGTACTGGTGTCTTGTCCTGAAGTTGTTGAATATAATGACTTTTTGTACTTAAGCTGGAACACTCTGTGTATTTAGTCTTTCTGTGGAGAAGATTAGGGATTTTTGGTGTTTTAAACTGTGTATCTGTGCTCCTATGGACGGCAGGGGTTCGAGTGGCTGGGCTGCTAACTGATTCCCAGGCTGCAAAGACCCGTAGGAGCGAAGGAGGTCCCATCCCGAGGTTCTTTCATGGTTTAGGGTAATGTTGGGGCTCCACCAAGCCCTTGGTGGCACAGAGTGGGGTGACTGGAGCGTGTTGTGACTGGCACAGAGGAAACAAAAACTTCTCGGGGCTGCAAGGGGTAATTTCTGGCGAGATGGCAAAAACCGCGGTCCTAATTAGGGCAAAAAGAGATTTGCATAGTCCCCAGGACTGCAGGCGGAGAAGGTGCGGAGGAGGCATCGGCATCCAGTTGCTTCACTGGGGAATCCCTCTAACCCGCAAGAGAGCTGCCATTGTAGAATTGGCAGCAGTCCCACTGCTCTACCCAGGGACGACTCCCCCTCCCTCAGCCAAGCTGCTGGATCAGGCAGCAGGCAGGGACAGGACGACCCCTATTCCACCCGCTGTGCTGTGCGCGGCGATGGTGATTTAAACACAATAAGGGAATTTTTGCCAGCCGGTGAGAGGACTTGGGGTACCAGCAGCCTCCTCGGCGGGAGAGACCCTGCAACGCAGCAAGCAGCGCTGGTACCGGTCCAGCCCCAGCACAGTCCCGGACACCGCCGCAGCCCCTCCAAGTCTCCCGCGGCAGCGGCAGTGGGGCAGCCTCTTTTTCGGACTATTAGGGGTTGTGGAAGAGGGCTTAGGTACCGGGGCAGTGGTGGTGCGTCCCCCAAAGGGCTGCCAAAAATGGCAAAATTCCCCTGGGTGGCTGTCACGGAGAGGGAGACAAGTCACGCAATCAATGTGATTGATAAGCAAGTCTCAACTTTATTGTGCTAATAGCAGGCTTTTATATGTTTCTTTCAACGCCTGACATAATCTCAGTGTCGCTCTAAAAGTTAAGCATTAAACAGCATTCTCACGGCCTAACAATCACAGCATTTTGCAGTTACAAGGCACAAGTTTGCTACTTTGAAGTCTTCATGTTCTGTTGCACATTTTGTTACTGTATAACTTCTTATCCAGCTAATGCATACTGTTCTTTCTAAAGGCCATCTCATCCTTGCAGTATCAAACTTTGCTGTCTTGTATCAAATTCTCCAGGGAGACATGTCCCTGATCAAACAACCATTCTTCAACAGGTGGCAAAGGCGAAAAGGGGGGGGCGATTCGAGCAAAGCCCCAGTGGCTACAGCGGCGGGACAGGGGCACCCCCCTCCTGCTCACGGCGCTCAGGGACCAGTCCCTTCACCGTTGTGAAGGCAACCGTTGTGGCTGGCATTGGTCCCTGGATGGACACGAAAGCAGCGATAGAGGCGCTGGTTCTGTCCTGAGCCTGGTGCATTGGGCGTGCTCTCCCTGCGGCAGGTGTGGTAGGCGACCGCGGGATCGCAGGTCCAGCTGAGACTCACAGAAAACAGTGTCGGTTAGGTGGCGGAGGCTCATTTCAGTGTCTGTTGGGGGGGCGATCCTCCAGTGCCGGCAGCCGGAGCCGCTGGGCACCGTCCCCGGACGGCTCCAGGACGGCAAAGCCGGTGCAGCCAGCGATGGCAGAGCCTCCAGCCCCCTCTGTGTGTGACCTTTGAAAAAACAACAACTTGCCCCCAAATCTTGGGGGAGACTTGGGGTGCATAGACAATGCTGTTAAGCAAACTCTCTCCTGATGGCTCAGAACCCCGGGGTTGCCAGAACCTTTACAGGGCTTTTGCATAACTGTAAGGGAGTTATAAGCCTCCTGGGTGGAGTATGTGTTTTTCCTCCAGTTACTTCAGTGATGTGGGTTTGAATATTCCCAGCACCAGTGGGCAGTTAATGTGGGATTTTCGGCTGCAAGTGAAAACGTGGTGTAGGACATTACATACATCCTAAAAAAATGTTCCTATAATACACGATTTCATACACATTAAAGCAAAAAGTAGCCAAATTACTAAGAAATAAAGGATAAAGAGAATAAACACTTCACACTGTTTTTCATACTGGTTTTGTGAAGCTTATGTTAATTTTCCCTTCTTTGCAATTCAGGGAGGGGGAAGGGAAGGCTAGCCTATAAAAGGGAAGGAATTACACAATTATATAAGAAAAAGGTTTTACGTTAAGTAAGTTAAGTATTTACGGAGAATTAAAGAAATAAAGACTAATATCAACGATTTTTACATAAAGTTCTAAATCAGTTTTCTGCAAATTCCTTTTGCAGACAATACACAGTTTGTGTGGAATTCGTTATCTTGTTAAAATTCCTTCTCTCTTCCTGACATGGCTTAGGAAGATGTTTTAGGGTTTGTGATAAGATTGCTGTCTCTGTCTCCCAGAGGCTTGGGTCATCTCTGTTGAATTTCAAACAAGTTGTAAAAGCCAGTTTGTTATATGTCTCCTGTCTCTGGTGTGAAGAGGTATTTACATAATAAATACTAAGCCTCCTTATCTCTTGGTGAAGGCGCCTTTGAGTCTCTAAGGAAAATTCCTGGTATTTTTAAATAAAAACCCCTATAAGAAAATCATTGAAAATATATTCATATTGGTTTGACTTTTGGCAAATTAAAAATCTATCTATCACAACAGGGGCCCCCTCTCCGTGGTGCAGGACAGGTGTGTTCCCGTCCTCGTGGCAGCTCCAGGCACAGGCAGGCAGCAGCAGGCAGGAGGAAGCAGCGACTGCACAACGCCGGTTCTCCCGTGGTGCAGGACAGGCGCATTCCCATCCTCATTCGACAGAAGAGCCATTGAGTGGGGCAAAAGTACAGAAACAGCAGCAGCCTCCTCACTGGAGCCTTCTCCGTGCCACGAAACCAGGACGGAAAAAAGGGGCAAAAAGCCAAAAATCCCTCCCCCAAATCCCCTGGCACGGGGCGTGGGGGCAGGAGGGGAGGGAAGGGCGAGGCAGAGTCAAAAAGAAACGAAGAACTGCTCTCCCAAAAGCCACAACCCCCACTGCCCTGACAGCAGGGAAAAAGAACAAAAGGGCCCCCACTCAACCATTCGAAAGGAATGTGAATATTCATGACTCCCTTTTGTTGGCCACCAGAAGGAAGCTGGGCGTTAGCTCCAAACTCTGGAAGGAATTCCTTCCAGTGAGATTCTGAAACTATTAACACCTATTCTCTTGCAGGAGAGGATAAGGAGTCACCAACAACTGCAGCAGAGCCAGTGTCTGTATCTTCAGCCTCCGCTGGAGAACACACTCTGTACTTGCTTTTTGCAGTGACACCACTGCCTCAGAAGTGGGCAAACAGGTGTGAATCAAACGATATATAAAAGAGTAAAACCAGGGTCAAGCCAGCATTACTGATCAGCATGATTCTGCTGCCCAAGTTCTAGGAAATGAAGCAGCCAGAGCAGATGTAATAGGTGGATTTTAATTTGCCAAAAATCAAACCGACATAAATGCATTTTCAATGATTTTCTTATTATTTTAAACAGGGGACTTTTATTTAAAAGCACTGAAAACTCCCCCCCCAGAGTCTTACAGGCACAAGAGATAAGAAAAACCTGGTGGTTATAATACCTCCTAACACCAGAGGCAGGAG
>JAWWTY010000064.1:1862380-1895326 GCA_035222235.1 Margarornis squamiger | reverse complement strand
CTGGCCTTGAGGAGAGCAGCCACCCTCTGCAGCAAAGTGGCAGCTTGGGATGGTCCTGGAAGCAGCTGGGAGGGGCACAGGAGGCCAGGCAGCAGATCTCTGAGGAGCTATCTGAGTGCAGAGGGATGATGGTCACAACTGCTCTGGCTTTTTTACTTACAGATTAATTTAGCTAGGGCAGAAAGAGCATTGAAAACTGCAGAGTTGGTTTGTTCCTTGGAAAATCCAAAAAGGAGATGTCCCAGCAGCTTTCCTACAAGTGGGAGCTGGATCTGTCCAGAGCAGACAGGTCCAGGAATGCCTCTTGAAATGCTGAGACCAGCCTGCATGAGGGAGGCTTGAGCAGAAGAGCTGAGGGCAGGCAGTTGGTGTCCCCGCCCTGAGAGCTTTTTCAGGTCTGGATTCCTGGTGAGTGCAGGCTTTGCAGAGCCCTGCATGCCCACCTCTCAGGACGGCCAGATGGGCGGCAGCGCTGGCAATGGAGAGCGGCAGGGATGAGGGCATGGCCTGGCTGGAGGGGCCTGGTCCTTACCTGCCCAGTGGCAGAGTCGGACAGCACACGGAGCAGGACATCAATCCTGCCCACAGCCCTCTCCCTCACAGCTGCACTCTCACATCTGGAGAAGTCCAGCAGCATCTGCCACAAGAGAAGCTGCTGGTGAGCCCTGGGAGCCGACACCAACTGCAGCAGCAGTGCAGTGCCGCTGTGGGACCGCACTCGCACCATCCCTCAAGGCCTCCTCTGCCCCCCAGCAAAGCCTGTAGGGGACTGTGTGCCCCTGGGATCCCTGCCAGGCCTGGCACAAAGGCTGGAATTCGAGTAATCAGTCACCCCTTTTTTAACTAGCTGTGGGAGGGCAGTTGGGCATTAACTTCAAACTCTGTGTTGATAGGAGAAGGAATTCCGTAGCAGATTCTGAAACTATAACATGGTGTTTGCTGGTTTTTTCCTTTGCTTGTTTTGCAATTATTTATTGCTCTTGTTTTGGAGGAGTTTGTTTGTGTTTAGTTCTCGGGGGGGAGGGGGGACCCGGGGATTGGGGGCAAGGCTGGGGTTGATCTGATTCCTGGATTTTGTTCAACAAGAATCAATACCTATCAAGTACCTTTCTGCTGTGGTACTCCAGCACCAGTGACAGAGCAGCTGCCTGAGAAGTGTCATGAAATACAAATTCTTGTGTGTTGGTGACAGATTCCTGAAGCAACCAGGGGAGGGGATGCCAAAGATCCACCTTTTCCTCATTATTGTCACTCTCCATCCCCCTAGACCATTCCTCTGCAGTGTCCTGTCTCCTTGGACATCCCACCTGGAACTTGTGCCCTTCCCTGCAGGCACAGGTGGGCACATGGCCCCATCCCAGTCATGTTCCCAAGCACTGCCAGGGCCACCTCTGTGTCCAGCAGGACACAAGTGGGGGTGGCTTGTGAGAGTGTCCCCAAACCCTCCCTGTCCGCAAAGAGCAGAGCCCACAGGGATCAGGGCAGGTCCCCCAGCAGGTCCCACTGCAAATGACCCAGCTTCTGTTCCAATGAGATACAGGCAAGAACCCAGTTTGGGAGAAGATGCTCCAGGAAAGGACTAAGTGTGTCCAAGACACAGGATTTGGGTAAGGAGAACACACCTTAGTGTCCCCCTTGTGACTTGTGGAATAATAGCCCCACAACCAGATGGTTATAGAGAGGTACATTTATTCTGTGCGGAGTGCACGGGTAATCACTCCACCACAAACGTGCACACCCGAAAAACCCTGAGCAGTGGTTTTATGCATTGTATGCATTACATATTCATAACCCGCTTGTACATATTCACACTTCCCGAGAAAAGGTAAATTTATTGTAATCAGTTCTTGGAAGTTATTTCCATGTCCCCTCCTTCCGCTCCTCCTTGCACCTGCATGTTGTTCTCTGGTGGTCTTCTATGGTGCTCATGGGGATGAAGGCTGTATGTCTTCCTCCCCATGTCCTTTTCCCTCCTGGTCCAAATCTTCTTCAGTCCAGTTTTTCTGGCAAGCACTAGAAGAACTTTTTGTCTCTCATAGCATATTTCTTACTTATCTGTCCTTTTGTAACTATTCTTTGGGCTCAACTATGAAGTTTGTCCTTGTAGCTTCAGCAAAAGTTCTTGCAATTATTTCTATTAACCCCTTCAGTGTTAGTTCTCTTACCCTTTTAGTGTTAGTTCCCTTACCCTTTTAGTGTTAGTTCCTTTTATTATTAGCAACTTATCTTTATTATCATCTTTATTAGTAATAACTTATTAATTCCGTATATCACTTGCATAGATCTGGTGTGTGTGAGAACACCCCAGGCCAGAAACACCCACCTGCAGGGGGCCCCAGCAGAGCAAACACAGCAGGAGAAAACTTCCCCCTGCAGACCCCACAGGAAGGGCAGAGTGACCACCCAGGCCACCACACCCACCCCAGGCTATTGCACCTCCTGACACAAACTGGTGGCCAAACCTGCTGTTCTTTTTCCTCCTCTGGACCCAGGAGCCACAGCCTGGGCACATTCCTGCCCCCAGCAGCACAGACTGCCAGGTCCCTCAGCCCTTGGGGCAGGATCTCCTCGGGGCACAGCACCTCAGCACTGCAGCACCACAACCTCCTGTAGGGCTGCACCTGCCTGGGGTAAAACTGCAGAGCACAAGGGAAACCATGAGCCAGAGAACAGAGCTGGGTTCGGGGGGAACATCGGGATTTCCTGCACTGTACAGGCAGTAGAATTTTCCAGAGCTCAGTTAAAACAGCCACTCCAGAAACTTCGGTGTGTTCCACAGATCTCTTCACTCAGCACTGGGCAAGGTCCCAAATCCCAGCCTGGGATAGCAGGGACTCCCACTCCCACTGAACCCCCTTCTTCCCCTCACCGCTAGGAGCAGCACTAATTCATTGATGATGCTCAGGAATTCTTTGGGTTTGCATCTACATGAGCCTCTACAAAATTTCCCCTTTAAACACAGGATCATGAAACCTTTCTTTAGAGAAGCCTCACCTCCTCGGACAGTTCATTAAAGAGCAGCTTTTGCTCCCCAGGACAATCCAGCAGTGCCATCCTCAGAATTCTGGCTGCACGACCAGCCAGGTGGGAATTCCAGACTGTGCTGATGGGAAAGCCTGGATTCAGACAATGTCCAGACACTGCTGTGCCAAGAACATCCAATGGAGACTTCCTTGTACCTCAGCTATGGCTTGGTATATGGGGTGCCTGTGCATATAATTTCCCACAGAACCAAAGGAAACCTGGGACACTGTGGACCCTCAAGGGGCCTTTGTGACACTGCAGGGCCTCATGGAAACAAAGGAGCACAGGGACACTGTGAAATCTTATGGAATCAAGGGGCCATTTTGACACTGCAGGACCTCATGGAACAAGAGAAGCCCTGAGACATTTCAGAACCATTTGCAATCAAGGAGCCATTGTGACACTGATGGGCATTGTGAATGCAAGAGAGCCTGTGACACTGCAGGGCCTCAAGGATTGAAGGGGCCACTGTGATATTGTGAAACCTCATGAAATCAAGGGTATATTGTGACACTGCCTCGTGGAACCAAAGGAACCCTGGGAGGAAGTGTAAATCCATGGAACAAAGTAGCCATTGTGACACTGCGGGGCCTCATGGAACCAAAGGAACCTGGGGACACTGATGAAACTCATGGAACCAAGGAACCATGAGGACATGCATGGCCTCATGTAATCAAAGGAACCCGAAGACATTTTGGAACCTCATTGTGACACTAAGGGACCTCACGGAGAAAAGAGAGCCTGTGATACTGCCAGACCTTATAAAATCAAGGGGCTATTGTGACACTGCAGAAGGAACTAATGGCACCCTAGGACACTGCAGAACCTTGGCCATATCGACACTGAGAGGGTTCATGGAACCAAAGGAACCCAGGAACACTGCAGGAACTCTCGGAATCAATGGGCTGTTGTTGACACTGTGGAGCTTCATAGAACCAAAGGGACCATGTGACACTGGAGAATCTCATGGATCCAATGTCACCCTGTGTCATGGATGGGATTGTAAGGCTTAGACAAAATTTATTAAAGAACCCCTGCCATTGAGTCACGAGGTGCAGAAAGGGCCCCTTGGCTTTCTAAATTCCTTCTCAGAGAGGAGCCTGGGGGCAGCTGGATCCAATCTCAGCCTCAGATTATGTCAACAGTTTAAATTTCAAGAATTACAGATGTGTGATTGGATCACCTTTGTCCTGCAGGCTTTAATGATGACAAATCAGATATACTTACATAAAATTAATTATTTATTATGACAATTAACAGACAAATGAACAGATGAGTGAACAGATCTTAAGCAGAATTATTTACTACACAATATAAATGCTAAAACTACCATAGTATAGTAGAAGATAGGATACTGCACTATATTAAAGCAATTATATTAAAGCTAGCAAAAAGAAACAATTATTAAGTAGAGATTTGAGGTAACTCACCGTGACTAACACTGTGGAGATCTCTTTCACTAGGCCTCCAGGAGTGACCTTGGGGGGTCCCCAAGGCAGGAATCTCCACACATACCCCCCAAGGGGATTGGACCTTTAGAGCATAAAGTGATTGCCAATCATTTGACTCCAGTGGTTGCTTCACCATCAGGATGTTAGTTTGGGGTTGAAGCCAGGTTTCAACCAGGAACCCCTCTCAGCCCACCACTGTTCCATTTGCAAATAGGATATTGTTTGTTTGGCTTCTCCACAGACACCCCCTTGTCACAGGGGAGAAGCTTGCATGCCTTTATGAGGTTGCAAGCTGTGCTGGTGGTGGTATGTGCCTCCAGTAGGGTCTCCCATGCTAGTCAGGTCTCAACTGAAGGGTCAGACAAGGTGTGTCCACGGGCAGGATGGGCTCAGTAGCCTCCCAGCAACCATCCTAGGAGAAGGACAACTCTAACTCCAAACCAGGCAGATGGAGCTCGCTTAGCCCTGTAAGGCCATCCATCTAAGAGAAGGACACTCTAACCAAACCTACGTCCTGAGGACTTCGCTGTCACTGTCCAAGCTAGCTAGGCCCTGACAGATGAACCTTAGGAGTAAAGGGTGGGACCAGTTCTGCGTACGCTGTGTCTCACCTAAAAAATCCATTGCACAGGCTTTAAGGGTTCACCCATATTTGCAAAGCCCTGTAGTGACAGGTGAGGGATGAAACAGCAGGTGATAAGGTGCACTGGAAGCCACAGCCCCAACCCTGCATGCAGGTGGTTCAGGATATTGGTCGCTCGAGACTGACCCGGAGATGACAGTCTGGTTCGGCAGCATCCTGAATGACCAACCAGCCTTTTTCAAGGAAATCACTGCTTGCTTCACATGGAGAGGGACCTAGAAAAGGTGGCCTAACCAAAGCTCATCTCCACCCTTCACCCGGTTGGCTAACTGCGGCCAACAGGCATCTTCTGATGCAGTCAATCACAATCAAAGACAAAAAGACAAAGGCATACACCTGCCTCCAAAGGTGTGTTCAAATTGACAGTTGCATGTTGGAACATCAGAACTATGCTTGATTCTGCGGATGGTGGACGTCCTGAGCATCGGTCTGCTCTAACTGCCCATGAACTGTCACGACTCAACATCAACATTGCTGGTTTCAGTGAAGTTCATCTCCATGAGGTAGGCAGCCTTAAAGAACATGGAGCCAGCTACAGACTCTATTGGTCAGGCAAATCCAAAACCAAAAGTTACCTTTCAGGAGTTGGCTTTGTTATTAGAAACTCCATTGCCTTCAAACTTGAAAATCTGCCAACAGGTCATTCCGATCGCATTATCTCCTTACACCTCCCACTACACAACAAGCAAGATGTTGTTCTCTTCAGCGTATATGCCCCAACTCTCCAAGCTGATCCTGCTGAAAAATTCTACACCGACCTGCACCACCTTACCCAAAAGGTTCCTGCAGATGATAAGACCATAATCCTTGGTGACTTTAACCACAGAGTAGAAAAGAACTCTGAAGCCTGGAAAGGAGTACTGCTAGAGTTTTGTGCAGAGCAGCAGCTCACCATCACCAACACTATCTTTTAGCAGAAAGACAGCCTGAAGACAACCTGGACGCATCCTCGATCCAAGTGCTGGCACCTAACTGACTATGTCTTAGTGCAACAGAGAAATGTTCGTGATATATGTCATACCTGAGATATATGGCATACCTGCATGCCTAGTGCAGAATGTCAAACAGACCACAGCTTTGTACGCTGCAAACAACCTCCACTTTAAAACCAAACCTAAGAGGGGCAGCATTCCAAGGAGGAGGCTCAATGTTAACAATCTTCAAACAGCTACAGTGAGAGACAGCTTCCAGATAAAACTTCAAACGAGACTTGAAGATCATCCCAAAGACCCCTCTCCTGAAGTGCTTTGGCAGCATATTAAAAATAGCATCCTGCACTCCTCTAATGAATACTTAGGGTTCTCCTCCAAGAAAAACAAATACTGGTTTGATGAAAATAATCAAGAAATCCAGGAATTGTTGATAAAGAAGAGAACTGCTCACCGAGCACACCTCACTCAACCATCTTACCATGTAAGAAAAGCAGCTTTTCATCTTTCATGCAGTAAGCTCCAACAAAAATTTCAAGACATTCAGAACAAGGGGTGGATCAACCTAGCAGAAGAGACTCAACTATGTGCAGACTTGGGTGACCACAGAGGATTCTATGAGGCTCTGAAAGCAGTGTATGGAACTACATACCAGGTTCAAAGCCCCCTACTCAGTTCAGATGGCCAAATGCTTCTCACAGATAAAACCTCCATCCTGAATTGATGGTTTGAACATTTTCAGACTCTCTTCAGTGTCAACCATGTAGTCCAAGGCTCAGCAATTCAGCACATTACACAACAACTGGTGAAAAATGAATTGGATCTAGCCCCTGTTATGGGAGAGACTCCTAAGGTCATACAGCAGTTGGAAACTGGCAAGGCAGCTGGGGTTGATGGAATTCCACCTGAAATTTGGAAGTATGGAGGCCAAGCACTCCATGCTAAATTTCACGAGCTCAGTGGGTGTTGCTGGGAACAAGGTGAACTACCATCAGATGTCCATGATGCAGTCATCATCACCCTGTACAAGAAGAAAGTAGAAAAATCAGACAGCTCAAATTACCGAGGTATCACTTTGCTCTCCATTGCTGGTAAAATTCTTGCAAGAATACTTTTGAACAAATTAGTACCTGCTATTGCAGAAGAACTTCTACCTGAAAGCCAATGTGGTTTCAGAGCCAATAGGAGTACCACAGACATGGTATTTGTTCTCAGACAACTGCAAGAGAAGTGTAGGGAACAGAACAAAGAATTCTATGTAACTTTCATTGACCTCATGAAAGGTTTTGACACTGTGAGCAGAAAAGGCCTGTGGCAGATCTTGGAATGATTAAGATGTCCCCCCAAGTTCCTCAAAATGGTCATCCTGCTACATGAGGATCAGCACAGCCAAGTCAGATATGGCGATGCCCTCTCTGAGCCCTTTCCAATAACCAATGGTGTGAAACAAGATTGCATTCTTGCACCAGCTCTATTCACAATCTTCTTCAGTATGATGCTCCAAAGGGCCACAGCAGACCTCGATGAAGAAAATGGCATCTACATCTGATATCGTATCAGTGGAAGCCCATTCAACCTAAGGGGACTGAAGGCCCACACTAAGACCCTAAATCACCTTGTCCGTGAGCTGCTTTTTGCTGATGATGCCGCCCTTGTTGCTCACACAGAAGCAGCTCTGCAGCACTTAACATCCTGCTTTGCAGAGGCTGCTGAGCTCTTTGGGCTGGAAGTCAGCTTGAAGAAGACAGAAGTTCTCTATCAACCTGCACCTCAGGAAATCTTCCATCATCCCCACATCACCATAGGCGAATCAGAGCTTAAGTCAGTTCAGCAGTTCACCTGTCTGGGAAGCATCATTGCCTCAGATGGTAAGATTGACAAAGAGATAGACAACAGGTTAGCAAAGGCATGCAGAGCTTTTGGAATACTCCGTAAAAGAGTCTGGTGCAATAAACACCTGAAGAAAAGTACAAAGGTTAGTGTCTACCATTGTACTGTCTACTCTTCTATATGGGTCTGAATCATGGGTCATCTACCTCCTCCATCTGCGACTCCTTGAACGCTTCCATCAGCGCTGCCTCCATACAATCCTAAACATACACTGGTCTGATTACATGACTAATGTGTCTGTCTTTGAACAGGCAGAGATCACCAGTATTGAGGCCATGCTGATGAAAATGCAGCTACACTGGGCAGGGCACATCTCCAGGATGGAGGATCACTGCCTCCCTAAGATTGTGCTCTATGGGGAACTCACCACTGGCTGCCACAAGAGAGGAGCCCCGAAGAGGAGATACAAGGACTCCCTGAAACCATCCCTCAGCCTCGGCCATGTTGACCACCATCAATGGTCCACTCTGGCCTCCAATTGGGAGAAATGGAGACACATCATTCATAATGCTGCTGCTTCCTTTGAGAACACATGCAGAATCAGTCTTGAGGAAAAAAGACAACGCAGGAAGAACTGTGCCTCATCAATAGCACCTATGGAGACTTTCCATTGTGCCTTTTGCAATCGGACTTGCCTTTCTCACACTGGCCTTTTTAGCCATCGGCACGCTTGCAGCAAGTGTGGGTAAAGCCCTTCCCAAATCTTCATTCGTGAAGCCTAGCCAGGAATGAAAAAAATTGTTTCTATGGACATTGCAGGAGGGGATGTCCTGCCACAGGTCTAAAGTCAACAAATCTGCTCTTCCCAATGAATTTCCAATGTTGGTTGTGTTCTGATGGATGTTCCTCCCCCTGCATTAACCCAGGTTCTTACAGGAGGATATGGAGACCACCAGTCAGTGTCTTCCCAACCTGGGTTGCCTGGAGTGTGGTTCACCAGGTCTTTGCCTGCCATGGGTCACCAGGTTTCTGCTCAACATGGGTCACTGTGGATCATCCAATGTGGGTCCTCCAATGGGTAATGGAGTTGGAGCAGCAGATGAAACTCTTCCTGCAGTCAGGCCTTCCCTTACAGGTGGGTCTGTTGGTGTCTTGTCAAGGCAGAGCTCCTGGAGAAGATCTTCCCATACTCCCCACACTTGTAGCGCCTCCCCCTGGTGTGGATGAACTGGTGCCTGATGAGGTCGAAGTTCTGGTTGAAGCTCTTCCCACAGTCAGTGCAGCAGAAAAGCCTCTCCCCTGTGTGTGTCCGCTGATGCTTGAGGTGATCTGAGCTGGTCTGAAACCTCCTTTCACATTCCAAGCACTTGTAAGGCTGTTCCCCATTGTGCAGCTGCTGGTGGGTGACAAGGCCGGAGCTTTGGCTGAAGCTCTTCCCACAATCCCCACATGTGTAGGGCCATTCTCTGGTGTGGATGTGCTGGTGGTAGATCAGATGGGAGCTCCATATGAAGCTCTTCCCACATTCTGAGCACCCCTAAGGCCTTTCTGCACTGTGGATGTACTGGTGGCATATCAAGTCAGAGCTGTCCCAAAAGCTCTTCCCACATTCACCACACATGTAGGGTCGTTTCCCAATGTGGATGTGCTGGTGGCGAATCAGGGTGGAGTTCTCGCTGAAGCTCTTCCCACACTCCAAGCACTTGTAGGGCTTCTCCCTGGTGTGATACTGCTCAGGGACCAGCAAGTCAGGGTTCTAGCTGAAGCTCTGGCCTCATTCCTGGTACAGTCTGGATCTTTCCTCCTCACAGCATCCTGGGCTGGGTTTGGAGCCCCTCCTCCTGGGGCATCTCCGGGGCTTTTCCTCCCTGCTGCCTTCCTGCGCCGTGGAGCCATTCAAAACAGCCTCTGCCACGAAGTTCTGCCGGGGGGATTTGTCCTCCGTGCTCTGCGTGCTCAGCTCGGGGCCTGGGGCAGGAAGGAAGAAGCACGGGCAGGGGATTTGCCTCTGGGCGACAGGCAAAGGGAAGGAGATACCCCCAAACCCGGCCCCAGCAGGACGGTGTCGACAGCAGGCTTGTCCTGCAGCCAGGGCCATTCTCGGATGGAAGATGCAGCACAAGACAGGGGCAAAGGGGCACTGACTTCCTCCTCACCTGCCTGGGTGTCCTGAGGCATCTTCCTCACAGCCTCCTCCTCCAACCTGCCAAGGTGTGGGAATCTGAAATCCTGGTTTGAGGGGAAAAACAACGTGTGAGTGCATTAGGTTGGGGTTCCTCCTGCCCAGGTCCATCTCTAGAAGTCACCAGGCATCTTATGTCCATAAAAACCTCCAAAACACCAAGATTCAGCCCCAAAAAACCCTTCCAGTTCCCCCTCTCTGGTTTCTCTACTTTGGGGCTCTAAAAGTCCTCCCTGTACGGGGTGCTGCAGATCCAATGTGTATTGGGGGTCCCCCCTCTCTGTGGTGTCCCCCCTGCATCCTGGCTGCTGGGGGTCCCTGGAATCCTGAGTGTGTCCCCATTTTCCCATTCTGGTGGCCCCCCTCTTCAGACTTCCCCCTGTCCTGGGCTGTCTTGAGTCTCCCCTCTGTTGCCCCCCTGTTGCATGGTCCCAGGCCCCCCCAGACTCACTATATGCTCCCCCTCCGGGCTGCTGAGGGTCCCCCGGCTCCGCTATCACCCCACTCCACTTTCCACACTCCGGCAGTCTGGGGGTTCTGACACCCCCGCTCCTGGCTCTCCCAGGGGATCCCCAAAACTGATGTGTCCCTCCCCACCGGTCCTGGGCTGGCAATGGAGGTGGCAGTGCCGACCCAGGAACACCAATCTCCACCATGTGGTGGGGAGCTCTCATCCCCCAACCCACTGCTGGGGCTCTGCCGGGAACTGCCACCAGGACCCCCTGAAAAATCACCTCCTGGGGACCCCCAACATTCCCCCAAGGGGCATTTGCCACTCTGCTTTAGAGTCCTGAAAGATCCAAACATTTTCCCCTGCCCTCTTGCAGAGGTATAATCCCAGCATGGTCCCCGTTAGCAACCACACACACACCCAGTTGCCTTGCAAGAACGAGAACGAGAAACTTTATTAAGTTTGATAACACATATCTATACCCTTCAAGCCTTAACAATGGTTGTTCTATTCTATATCAAGGAATTTGTATATTTGCTGCAGTATTCTAGACTGCTAAGTAAAAATACTTATTCACTGTTGTGAAACACCTGCTGTGCAAGCCATAACTTGTTACTTCTGTGATATTTCCCAAGGCTTCTTTCCCATGAGAAGGACAATGCTGCTTGTTTCAGAAGCAGGATTGCTTGCTTTAGCCATAGGGCCCTCTGCAGGGGAATCTATGGTTTGAACCCCAACAGCCTCTCCCGAAAAGAACAATCAAACAAACAAAATCCCAACCAAGATATTTAGGACGAGTTCCACCTTCCCGGTCACCTGCAGGATTGGGGGACTATTCTGTTCCTGTTCCTGCTCCACCTCTCTCCCTCCCCTTCCTCCCACCCAGTTTTCTCCTGTTCCATCCCTAGGGGCACGGAGCTCTCGGGTGAGCCAGAGCAGGGACCCGATGGGAAAGGGGGGAGAGAAAGGAAAAAGAGGGGGTCAGAAGCCCAAACTGAGTGAGGAAGGGGCTGGGTCACCCCCAAATGGAGCTGCAGTGGAGCTGGGGTGGAGCTGGGGTTTGGGGGGACGATGGGAAAGGGGTGAGAGAGGGGAAATTAAGGGAAGGTGGGACAGCAGGAATGGGGGTCCCGTGGGGGTCCCTTCAGTCCCCATCACTGAAGCCTTGGACAGGGAGGAGCTTGGAGAGAGTGGGGAATCCAGGGATCCCCAGCAGCCCAGAGATGGGAGAGCCCCGGGACCCTGAAACGGGGGTCATGTGGAGGGGAGACCCCCAGCAGCCCAGAAAGGGGGGCTGGAGAGGGGGGACCCTCGGGATCCCTGTCCCGATCCACTGGTTGGGGCCGTGGTGTTCATTCTGAATTTCTGTCAGGCTGAACAAAGTCCCCGGACACATCAGGAGCTCTTCTGCTTTACTGTCCCCAACACTTTCAGGAGTTCCCAACATGCCCACAAACTCCCCCGAGGCTCTGGCCCCCAATCCCCCATTACGCTGGTTGCTCTGGACACAGTTGCTATAGCAACAAGTTTTTCGTTTGTTTTTTTTTATGATTACCATGGTAACCACCCCAGCAACTTGGTTTTATGACGGTTGCCATGGCAAACAGCTATAGCAACTGGCCTTCACCACTATTTTCAGTGCAGGTGTCCATGGCAACAATCTCTGGCAACAGACTGAGGGATAATTGCCATCACAGTTGACTTCAGCAACAGGTTCCAGTGCTGGTTCCCATGGCAAAATTTCCACCAGTGGCTCTCTGGATCTGTTTCTCTGGCACCTGTCCCTCACACCTGATTCCGTCACTGGTTGTGGTAACTCAGGAGCACCTGAAGGACAGGAGAGAATCCAAAGAGCAAAAGGGACCAAACTCCTGGGCTGAGGCACAGACAATTCCATGGGGGAAGCAAAAGCAGGGCACGGAAGCAAAACCAGGAATTCCTTCCCTGCTTCTCACAGACAGGTGGGTGTTCAGCATCCCCAGATGATCAGGGCTCCATCCCATCACAGGTAATGCTGACTTAGGGACATAAACATCATTGCTCCCAGTATCCCCTTCTTCCTCCTTGCCCCCCCGCCCCCACCCTTTCCACACGGACCATGATACCATATGATCTGATACACCCCTGGGGTCATTTGGGGTCACGTGTCCTGGCTGTAGCCCTTCCCCACTCCTGGTTCCCGCCAGTCCCCTTGCTGGTGGGGAGGAACAAGGAGCAGGACAGACCTTGGCTCTGAGCAAGAACAAAAACCTCCCTGAGTCCTCTCTTGTATTCCCAGCCCAAATTCAAGCCCAGCCCCAGAGAAACCTTTGAGAAGGAAATTAACACCCCCACACCTCAGCTGCACCCCCAATGCCCATCCACCACCACCACCACCACGGGCCCACAGGGTCAGTGCTGAACACCCAGCCCTGGTAATAGGGCAGTGAAATGGTTGCCATAGCAACCAACCTTAGTGACAGTCCTTATGATGGTTGCCAAGGTTACCTGACTCAACGTACAGGTCCTTCTGATGGTTGCCATGAAAACCCACCTTTTATCAGGACTTTGGGATAGTTTCCATGGCAACTGGCTCATGCATGTGTCCCTGGCAAGGTCTCTGGCAACAGGTTTGTTAATGGTTGCTGTGGAAGTTTACCATAGCAGTAGGTCTCAGTGCAGGTTGTCATGGCTCTCAGCACAGCAACGTGTCTCCATGGAAGCATCCAGGGCAACAGTCCCTGGCAATGGGTTTCCATGATGGTTGCCGTGACAGCCCACCCAAGTGCTGGTTGCCATGGAAACAGTCCCTGGCAAAGCACTTCCAGGTCTGGTTGCCTTGGCATTGGGTGCCAGAAGTGGTATTGGCTGATTGTTGCCATGGAAACATCACAGATCCATAATTCCATGGCCCAAGCCCAGAAAAACAGATGCCTAGTGCCAGTTGCTATGGCAACCAACCATCACAACTGGTCCAAGCCTTGGGTCCCATGACACTATGTTGAGGATATGCTCTCAGGTACAGGGCATGAAATCCTAATACAGGCCTGCTTGCACAATCCAGCCTACGTGCTGGGAAACAAGGACAGTGATTTAACCTACGTGCTGGGAAGCAGAGGCGATGTATCCATAAGCAATGGACATGTAGAAGATGGTAACAAGTGAAATAAGAAGACGGATGAGAAACCCAAGAAAGCATATGGGAAAAGCAGTAGAATTGCTTATTGCAAGATTTTATTGAAAGATAGACAGTAGATACATTAAGCGGACAAGTTTTAGCCAATAAAATATAGAAATGTAATAAGCGAGTAACTTTTAGCCAATAAGTTGTAGAGAATTGTTATACGTAAACTCTGTAAAACCTTATATAAACTGTGTAATTAATAAATGAATAAGGAGCATTGACCATACTTCTAGGAAGACTGTGTCTTTGACTCTGGAAGCTCCTTGCCTTTCTACAACACTACACTTAGAAATAAGTCCATTGCCAGTTGCTGTGGTAACCTCAAAATGAGACCATAAGTGGTTCCCATGGCAATGGGTCTCCATGGAGCTGCCAAGGGACTGCCATAAAAACTGGTTCCTGGTGATGGTTGCCATAGCAACAGACCGGTGCAACACATTGAATTGGAAGCTGTGATGGCACAAAGCCCTGGAAATGGGGCTGTATGATGTTGTCATGGCCCACTCAGTGATATCATCACCATATTGCAGGTGTTCTGGAGCTTTCCTCTCTTCCAGTGCAGTCTGGATCAGTTCATGCCAGATAGTGGACCTGTGTTCCCAACCCGGGGGCAGTTGGTTCCAGGTGTGCTGGACATCACTCCAAGTGAAAGCAAACTGTGGCCTGCACTCTGCTGCCAGAGGGATTGAGAAAAATGCATTGGCATCAATTATGGCACCACTGGGCTGCCTCTGACTCCAGCTCACACAGTTCAGGAAACCCAGTTATCCCTCCTCCACCAGGCTCCAGGCAGGGTCTCTCTAATACTGACCACAAGGTTCCCAGCTAGAACTAGAACTTGTCTTCATAGAGTCAGAAGTTTGATCAGCCTTTCCATTCTGCCTGGAAAACTGCCCACTGGATACTGGAAAAGCAACTTTCCTGGGAAAAAATCCACTTGTGGTTCTTTTCCCTGCAATTCCCACTCCCATGACTCTAGGGTCAAGGTATGTTGTCCATCCCACTTCCTCATGTCCTCTTGGTGATCCCACAGGTAAAACCCCAGGATACCCTGTGGTGTGAACCTTCTGTATTCTCTCTTTTGAGCAAGAGCACCCTGCTGTCAGTTGTTGACATAGAGGTCTCATGCAAGTGGGGAGTAGGATAAATTCTCTATGACTTGCTGGAACTCCTGAGTTGGTTTATCTGAAAACTTCTTGTGGTGGTTTAGTTTTCTTGGTTTTGGTTCAGGCCTTCCTTGGTAACCAAGTTATAACTAAGGAAGTATTCTACACCATTTCCTTCACGTAATCTGGGGTATATAAGATGGGGAGTTTCCTCCCTCTTGCTCTCTCTCTTCCTTTCGTGTGCTTGGAGGACATCAGGTCTCTCTGTGTCGGCCCAGCTCTTGTCTCTTGAGCCGAGGTCTATCAGAGAAACTGCTGTCCCAGCCGTATGGAGGGGCTTCTCTTAAGGGGAGTGTTGGTGAGAATTGATTGTATTAGTTACTTATTGAGCTTTTCCCTGAATTTACAAAGTGTGTGTATCTGTCTTGTTTTGATTTTACCCATTTTTGTCCCACTTCCCTTTCCCTTTCCCCCTTTTCCCTTTTGGGGTTGCTCTGGGATTTGTTCTGTAGATTCATAGTGTTTGATTGTATATAATTGTAATATATGTGAATATATCTATCTATCTATCTATCTTTAATACAATTGTCTTTTTGGTACCTTTTTTTTCCCTTTTCTCTTGGGGGGGGGGGGTGGGGAATCTGTGTGGCCTGCAGTTGGGTTTGGCAGGGAGCCAGCTCAACCCTCCACACTTCTCTACAGCAGTGACGAAGGAGGAAGGAATACTCTCTTCATATTCCCAGAGTTGACAAATCATGTTACCCACTGTTGGTGGTGCATCATCTTTCCAAAGTCATGTTGCCAAGGAGTTGGCATGTGCCATTGGTGTCCTCTGGATAAATTTCCACCACATGGGCTGTTGACATAAGACATCATCTGGATCCATGGGGAGCTGCTCATTGTTTGGGTCAGAATAAATCATTTCTTCCACGGCTGATTCCCTCAGGTATTGGATACTCTTCTCCATTGCAGTCCCTTTGCCTGAGTGACATGGAATATCATCTTTATAGGGATACCTTGCCCTCCCACCTGATAAGAGTCACCTCCAGAGACTAAAGACTTATGTCTTTTTCCCCCTTTGCTTTGTCAAGGCCTGTCAGGGCTTGTCCATAGGCATCCTTTTCTGCTGACCCACTTAGTCTGTCCCAGAATGCTGCTGCCTCCTGAACAAGGGCCCTTTGCTCTGCTGGAGTGGGCACCCCAATGCCTCCTTTAATACCCCATGAGCAGGACAGGTTCTCACAGTGTCACAACATCCCCTTGGTTTCATGAGACCCCACAGTGTCAAAATGGTCCCTTGATTCCATGAGGCCCTGTGGTGTCACAGTGATCTCTTGGTTCCATGAGGCTCTTGTCCTGGGGTACACAAAGTTTCTGGTATCCACGTTTTCTTTTTTTTTTTCCCCAAATATGCCTACTAATTTAGACTGGATGGGGAAGGGGGGTGAAATTAAGATAAGGATGGTACTATTACTCTAGGGGAAAAATATATGCAGAAGTGTGAAAGACTGGAATGCAGACCACTCAGACAATCCAGATCTTGAGGGGTGTGCACACTTGCCATCTCAGGCTACAAGCTGAGTGTTTTTTCTTTGTCCTTACACAAATGATTCATCTCCCCCGGGCAAGCAGCAGGACAATTCACACACGTGGCCTGAAGATATTAATCTCTGCTAATGGCCATAATGAATCCACCTGTGCTGATGTAACAGGCAGCTGTAACATCTTTGAAGGTGTCAAAGACTCCTGAAACGTCCCTTGATCCAGGATTACATCATCCAAAGAACTCCCCTCTCCAGGGGAGGTATTGGAGGTGTTCCCACCTACCATGAGCCCAATATAAGATGACACTCAGACTTCACTTAAGATTCAAGGGTCTTCTTTCCTCATTCCACAGAACTTCTAACACCCAGCATTTCTACCACCATCTTGACCTCAGGACTACAACCACCATTTTGATCAGCAACTAGGTTTCATTGTTTAATGTTCCTTGTCAAGGATTTTAATGGATAAAAATTTTAGTAAGAACATCTAGTTTGTACAGAATGTACCTAATAGGCACGTTGTTTGATATAACTCTAGTCAAAACTTTTCAGAAGGCCGAGAAACCTTGAAATGATTTCAAGCAGGACAGAAGATGCTGATGAAGATGAAAGTGGGAGGAAGGAGGGGTCTTTGAGACCCACGGCCCAATTCAGGAGGCATGCCTGAGGGAGGTCCCAAGGGGCAGATAATTTTTGGACTGGGTGTAACCATGATGTAATAGTTAGATATTATAATTAGCTAGTGTTATAAAATTGCAAAACTTACATTAGGGGGTGGGAGGAATATGCAATATGCATATTGTGCCCATTAAAGCGCTTTAATTAAAGAACTGCTCTCTATCTTTCTATACTAAAATTGTCCAGAGATTTTTTGGTTTATACCAAAACATTATACCAAACAGATAACTGACATATACCAATGGGTTGTCCAGTGTCAACTTAATGATTTGACTTGCAGCTCTCAGCCTTGAAGCAAGGGCCCTCAGGTCTTCTTTGTGGAAACTGGTATCAAAAGCTCCACGTGAATACTGCATTAAAAAGCCATCTGCAAGTGCCATTACTTGCTACTACTTTTGCCAGGCAGCATTTGGCAAGAAATGAGCTTTTCCGCCCTTCTCCTCTTCTGCTTCTGCCATACTCATGCAGAACAAGGAAATTCAACAGCAGGCAGATTCAGGAATTCACAGTCAATGGGAATACACTAGAGAGGCCGGGCAGTGGGCAGGTCCTGATGGGGTCATAAGGCTGCTTTGCTGTGAGGTCACAGAACCCCGCTTTGACAAGTTCTTCCATGTCAGCTGTGAGCAACACTGAGACAGCAACAGCAGCAGCAGCATGTTGCAACCACGGGGCATCATGGTCTTCACTCACTGCCTCCTCCTCTTTCTGTTGACCCTGCAAGTTCAGGATGCCCAGACTGCTCCAATATGGGGGCAGGGAGCAGGTAGGCAGGCAGTGGCTAACAATGCAGACTTGAGCTGGCAGCAGTGGGGCCAGATGATCTAGGAAGACACAACAGTGTGGGCAGTGGGGCAGACACAATATGGGAAGGTGTGAAAGGGCTGCAGCTGCTTCATGGAGAGGATTCCTAACAAGCAGGGAGGTGCAGAGTGGCAGTGCCAGGCCAGAAATTTGGCACTGAGTTATCCATCACTCAGTGATGGTTATCTAGCCTCCTGGCTGAGTTCTAGGGCTGACCCACTGGCAAGTCATGTGTGTGTGCATGTCATGGCTTTTTGCTTCCTTTGAGAGATGCCAACTCAAAGTCCCAAGGTCAGCCAGGTGCCCCTACAGGTGTGAGAATACAGATCTGCCTGTGCATGCCCTGTCATTACATGACAGGTATGACTATGGAGAGCAGAATATGTTATGGTAACTTCTTGTGGGTGTTTGGTTATAGGTATGGCCAGAGGGAGGGCTCTTCCAGTTCCTTGGATGGATCCCATGCTGATTCCCAGCTGGTATCCCAGGGGTGAGTAGTCAGTCTCTACTGACTTCACAGAATGACTGATTTTCAATGCATTCTTCATGTGAAATGTACCTTCATACTTTCCATTAATGTTCTTGTATAAAGTTAAAACAAGAAAGGATTTCCAAAAGTCTCCAGAAGTTCCAAAAGAGGTCCTGAAAAAGCCACAACTAGTTAGTATATCTCACTCTTTAACCACGAGACCTGAGAAGCTGCACTTTGAACTTCCTGTGAGGACATGCTGTAGCCTAGGCAGCAGGAAGGGATTTGTCAGAGCCTCACTACAGGGACACTTGATTTCACACCTTGCATGGGCTGCTGAGCCACAGAGATGATCTAGCACAGCGTCTCCTCCCAGTTGTGCTTCCAGTTGAGTACCAGGGTCAGCTGCTGCCACAGTTGCATCATTACTGGCCAGAGCTACTTTGTGCAGATGCCAGGTATCCAGGTGTTGGGAACAGCTGTGTGCTGAATGCGTGTTCAGCTCATGCACAGCCCACCTTCAAGGCACAAAGGACATCCCAAGAAATCTTGGCTGCCCTTTCCTAATGCTGGAAGTCATGTAAATGCTGATTCTGCAGGCATTCTTCTCATGGCAAATTTTCATCCATCAGGCTGACAATTGTGGCGGGACAAGTGGCACTGTTGGTGGTGCTCCTGGAGTACATGGGGGATGTGTGAGGAACTAACTGCTCCTAAGTCAGGGGAGGGAGAGGACCCTGCCAGTCTCTAGAGGGGAGAGGCTCCTTGGCTGGTGGAAAGGATGTGCAGGCAGTCTTGGTTTGCAGGGACCTGCAGGCCTTGCCTGGGCTACAGATCGGACCAGACTTGGCAGCCCTGTTGCTGTCCTTGCTGTCTGCAGGCTCTCAATGAGACCCCAGAGTAAGGGGTGGGGTGGAGCTGGACACCAAGCATGAGGTGAGACACCCTAACTAAAAGCAGTTCATTTGGTTAATTCAGTCTTGGGTGGTTTGGTTTGTTGCCAAATACCTCCAAAATTGTTGGGAGTGATAGAGCCCTCTAACGTCTTTTTGGTTAGAAAGCAAGGCATTACTTTTATTTGCAGTGCCGGGTATGAACATGGCCGACAAAAATCCTGCCTCCATACAGACACCAATACATCACTTTTTCGCCTATATAAACATTTTTAACAAAGAAAGAAATTAATGTTCATTAGTTCTTAATAACATAATTCCCTTTCATTGATTAGTATTTGATGTACTATTGATTATTAATCTCTAATTGTTTATGCTAATTAGTCCATAGTTTTAGTCTTTTTAGTGTCTTTTTCCTCTGCTAGGGATTTTTCAACACAAATAGCGACCCTTTGTTATCCTTCGTTATCTGATGGTTTCTGCAAAAGGTCCTTGCTTCCAGATGTCCAGTTTCAACAATATATTTTTCTCTCATGGGCTTTGTTCATTGAAGCATATCAAGGTTCACTTTAACAAAACGTACAGTTTTAATACTTTTCCCAAGTTATGTTCTCAGCGAGGTTCCTTATGACAACATTTTTGCTCTATGCTGACTAAAAGTGATTTAAGGCTTAACACAGTTTATGATTAATTAAAACAACTAATTAAAAGGATTAATTAAAACCATATATTAAAACCAAAAATTATAAAAGTTATATAATATCCAGCAGGCTCTCCTTCATTTCTAATTGCATTTCAGAAAATTTGGTTGTGGTTTTCCTCTTATGTGGGGAACAGCAGGCTCTTCACTGCTGCTTGCCAAAGTACTCATGACATGGTATTCCTGATGAGGAATTAAACTGTCCCTCGTTCTTTCTAGAGATAGAAATGGGCCGTGAGACTGTACAGAAGGAGGCCTTGCAGATGGGGAGAAGTGACAGGGTGCCAGTCTCAGACGAAGAAAGAGAGGCAATACAGGAAACCAGCACACCTGCTCAGCCTCAGGGACGTCCTGGAGGTGAGTGCTCGGGAGATGTCAGCTCAGAAAAAATGGAGCATTTCTGCTGTATCCCAGCAGTGCTCTCCTTGCATGAACTGTGCATCCACAGCACACAGCCCTGGCCTGCAGCCCAGAGGAACAGATGGTGTAGTGCTGGTGCCACTGCTCACTGGCACATGGGCTCTTCTCCATGAGAACTTCAAGGAATCCTTCTTTTCCCCTGGTGCTACAATACCAGAGCCAGAAGCACCAACCTCTGAAAACAAAATCTCTTGGGCACATGAAGCACACTGTGAGATTTCCCATAGAGCAGAGCACACTAATGTTGTCGCATTGTATCTTGTTCTGCAGGGCCAGGTGTTGGGGAACAGGCTGGTCATCAGGAACTAAGCAAGTACTATATCATAGGCACTGCAGCAGCCTTGAGTGTGCTGCTGCTTGGGATAGTGGTACCTGGCATAGTCATGTCACTGCCGAGCAAGAGAGACACGTGAGTTGGCTTTTTCCAGTTATTTATTGCTGCTGTTGGCAATGAAATATTAGCAGTTAGGGTATGCTGGTTTGCCATGGCAACAGCTGGCAGTACTCTGCTGAGGTTTCGGATGTACAATCCCTCCCATCTTCTTAATTCATGTCACTGAGTAGTCTCTTCTGAAACCCATTTGTACAGAACCACCCAAAGAAACAAAGAAGCACTGGGACAAGCCAACACCAAGAGCTCCAGCCCATCACCAGTGGTCTTTGCAGCACAGCTTGCCCAGGTGTCCAGGGACATGGTGACAGGCCCCTCACCTCTGCCCACTTGTCCCAGCTGCTCTCTGGCTGATGGTGCCTCTGTGTTTGACAACTGGATTTTTCTGGACTCATCTCGGCCACTGTTTGGGTATCGTTGTTACCAGTGCCAGGGATACAGTACATTAAAAGAGGATTGTTTTGTGAATGCATAATAAAGATATATTTTTGTCAAAAGCAGTGGGTTCTTGCCAGTTTTGGCTGCTTCTGTTGGGATAGAATGCATACAGCTGAGATCAGGGATGAATCTGTGAGAGGAGCTGCAGAGACCTGCATTCCAGTGCAGGATATCTTTCTTCCAGCATCAGCCTGATTTCCCAGCTGGGGTTTCATCCACAAGAATCGGAACATGCTGGTGAGATGTGGTTGTGTGAATGCTTGTCCAAATAAATTTAATGGTTTGGCTTACAGCTCTCAATCTTGAAGCATGGACACTCAGGTCCTCTTTCTCAGAAATTTGTTATCAAAAACTCTGTATGAATACTGCTTAAAAAAGCCATCTGCAAGTGCCTTCACTTGCTACTACTTTTGTCAGGCAGTATTTAGCAAGAAATTAGCTTTTCCTGCTAGTTTTGCTACAGCCTCATTACCTTGAAAGACTTCTTCCCTCTGCTACTCTAATACAGCCTCTCAGCCCAGAAAAATCATGCTTCAGTAGGAAACCATCATACACAGGTGGGCACTCTATGGGAATATGTTACCCTTAAAAAACAGACTCTTTCAACCTCTCTTCCTTTTGCTTACCAACACTCAGTGTTAGAAAACAACCAAAAAAACAAGGTTCTTACACTTCGTGGTACATACAGCAGGACAAATAAATAAAGACAAAAAATGGGGACAGGAAGCAGGACAGAGGGGTTGCAAGAGGAAAAGGAGGGCAGGACAGACATGGAGGAAGCATGACAGCATAAACTCCTGGCCTAAGCACCACCCCTCCAAGTTTGGTGTCATCTGCCAACATGCCCTCTGCCCCAGCATCCGGACCATTAGGTAAGCAAAATGTTAAACAGCATGGGTCCCAGTGCTGAATCTTGGGAGATGATGCTTGTTTCTGCCTCCGCGCTGGACTTGGTGCCACTGAGCAGCACCCTTGGGGCCCATCATCCAGCCTATTTCAATACCGGTCACTGCTGGCTCATCCAGTCCATGTCTCTTTGAGTGACTTGAACTCCATTTTTGAAAAGAAGAGATTGCTATGTGGGTACATGCAAGCCCACAGCTTTCAAAATCCCATCACACAAACATCCCTGACTGTGTATTTCCACCAACTGCCCCAGAACCCAGAGAGTAGGAAACATGCTGTAAATTATTCATGCAAGGCCAACAAAGGGTTTTAATTCTAGCTTGGGCTTTTCTGCCTGTTGGCTCCAAATGCGGGTTTCTTGCTCCTCCTTTATGACTGTTGGTTGTCCCTGATCTCCACAAATCATGTGCGCAGACCACAGCCCCACTATAAGGATCTCCTCTGCTTTCTCTGCCTTGTCAGGAGTTGTTCCTGAGCAGTCCTGTGGGCAGGAGCATGCTGGCAACTCCTGTTGGAGGGCCCTGGACTTGTGTCATCCCTGTGAACATCACCACAATCTGGAGAACTAGTTCTCTTCCTCCTCCTCCTCCTCTCTGTTGAGCTGTCATAGCTGGTGCTGTTCACAAACCAGCTGTGGTGATCATTGCCCCACTGTGGGGATCTGCTCCGGTTCCTCTCCCTGGCATCATTCCTGTGGCTACGTGTCACCTTAATCCGACCAGGCAAACCTTGTGGTCCCATAGAACCCTCCTGCTTCCTGCTGTGCACACTCTGACTGATGAAGGAATGGGGAGAGGATGATGCTGATGAAGAAGCTGCCATTTCTTCCATTTTCAAATCAGAGCGCCTGAAGGAAAAAAGAGTGATCACTGTTTAGGGCATTTCTTGCAGACTCATCTGGAATTCAGTAATTTCCTTGGAGCCATTTCTATGATTTCACCATGGTCACCAGTGGGAAATTCAGCTGTGGTCTTCTCCCCAGGTCTGCCCTGTCAGAGCAAGTCCTTATCTTTATACCCTCTAAGGAGTCCATTTCACAGAATCCCAGAATACCAAAATGGTTTGGGTTGGAAGGGACCTTAAAGCTCATCTCATTCCACCCCCCTGCCATGGGCAGGGTCATCTTCCACTAGATCAGGTTTCTCCAAGCCGTGTCCAACCAGGCCTTGATCACTACCTGGAACAGGGCAGCCACAGTTTCTCTGGGCGACCTGTGCCAGGGCCTCACCACTCTCACAGGGAAGAATTTCTTCCTTATATCAAATCTAAATCTTCCCTCTTTCACTTTGAAATTAATACCCCTTGTCCTGTCACCACACTCCCTGACAAATAGCCCATACCCGTCTTTCCTTGAGGCCCCTTTTTTATGTCCTCTTCTCTGCATTAACCAGGTTCAGAAAGCAGTAAAGGCAGCTTACACAGGGCAGCAGCCTAATTCCCAGCAAGAGAAGGACTGGCATGGGGTATTTCAGAATTGACAGCACTGAAGGATATAGGGAAGAACTGTCTCCTACTGCAAAAACACTCAGAAGGATGAGAAGATAAACAGGAAAGCCAGGAAAAGGAAACATATTCTGAACATGTGATCTGAACACCCTGGTTTTTACCTGATATAGAACAGCAAATAGGCTTGCTGTCCCAGAACAGTGTGGATATCACAGCCATCCACAGTCTCATCATCCATCTTGTACCACAACCCATTGCTGGCCTGAAAAGGAAGGCATCCATGTCTGGAGAGGAACTGCAGGGTTTCTCCACAGAAAACTGCAGAGCCAAGAGTACACCAAAACAAATACAGTCCAGCCCTGAAGGAGAAACTCCCCCAAAGCCTTGGCTGCCAGTAACACTGCTGGGAAAGTTTGTCTTCCCAGCACACATTTTTCCCTCTCAGTAGGGCGGTTACTCTTTGCCTTTGTGTAGCAGAAAAAGTGTCCGCCAAGACAGGTGTGACCGCTGTGCACCACGATGGCATATAAGGAGTAAAGGAGGAGTTCTCCAGCTGTGTCAGACACATATGGCTGAAGATCCAAGTACTCAGGATACTCCACAACCTATGGAGAAACCAAGAGGGCTCAGAAATGATCCTCAGCTAACACATGAAATAGCCTTCAGCATGTCATGGTTTGGGTGACAGAAAACTGTTCTTCTGCCAAAGTAGCTCTGTCAGAGTCCAGGCTGGTCTTTCCACAGGAAGTCTCCTCTCCCCAGAAGGGAATATGAAAAGCCAAACAGGAGCAGCTTGTGACAGAGAGTACTGCTTTGGGGAGGGAACCTCCTGCTCCAGAAAGAGGAAGTTGCACTCTAGTTGCATACACACCTGGCTGATCTTTCTGCTGCTCCGAACATCAGCCCTTCCCAGACACACTGTGAAGACCCTGGGTGTGTGATGGATTGTGATCCTTTTGGAAGCAGCAACCTTCTTCTTACACCTAGAACCCAAGCACAGAGTGCTGAAATGCCCCAAGAAGGCCAGACAACCTTTCCTGTCTCACACATCCCTGCACTTCTTTAAGGCAATTCCAGTATATAAGGTCATATTAAAAAAAGCTGTGTCTCATTATTGTGCATTAAACCTCAGTGAGAAGCTGATTCTGCTTGAAGACACACAGTTCCTCTTGCAGGATCTGGTGTTAATATATCATTAGAGATCATCTTACTTGCTACATTTCAAGCATTTTTTCCCACCCAGCTGCTTGGGTGTCACAAAGTCCTCCAGAGCTGTTGTGAGAGATGAGGCTGCCTGGAGGAGTGAGAAAGGAGCTGCTGAAATGTCCTCATCCAAACACTTCCCAGGAGTCAACAGGAAGACCCAGGCTGTTGATGCTGAGGAGACCCATTTGAACCTGCAAGCAGTGTCCAGAAGGAGGTAGAAAGAGAGTGTGATGCTGAACACTTCCTTTGTATCCCAGGGGTTCCTGGGATCTTGAAGAGCTCCCTCTCTGTGCCACTGCTCAGCTCAGCTACTGATGGTGTGCAAGGGCACCAGCAGTGAAAACTGATCCAACCCATCAGCTGGCAGGCAGACAGGTGCTGAGTAAGGCAAAGAGGAGGAGGAGGAGGAGAGTATTTCAGGGGTGCACAGGGGATAAGACTACTTGTTCAGCCTAAAGCCAGCACCATAGGGAGACCAGTGTGATGGCCTCTGCAGGAGGACACTGTCCATTCCCCTTCCCACCCACCACCAAGCTCCCTTTTGCTTGCAACAGAGGTTTTTAAGACAAATGCTTTGGTTCTGAAAAGCTACAGGGGCCTCAGGACCTCTTGAAGCACAATTGCAAACCTTCTTACTTTGATTTTCAAGAGAACATCCAGGAAGGTCTTGTAGGAATCACAAACTGCTTGGCAGCTCAAGCATGTGACTGGAAGGAAAATCAAAATGCTGAGTGAAGATAATTGACAGTGATGGTTTATGATTGTGGGGTCTCCTACTCCAGTCACAGGACCAGCTGTTTGTCACAGACAGACAGAAGGGCACAAAGAGGGCCAATGAGAGCACTAGTTGTGGAAACATACCTCTGAATCTCAGAAAGCCTCCAAATATTTGGTGGATGATGGTAGTTGCTTGAGAAGAGATGTCCAAGCTGGAAATAAATGACAAGGCAGAGAATTGCCTCCTCCAAGAGTTTAGAATTGAAACCCTTGGGTTTAAGTTTTCCCTAATGGGAGAACTTCAAGGAGTCCAACAGGTTTGGGAACATTGAAAAGGGAATTTGCTTGTCCTTACTCTCTGCTTCCACTCAGACAAGCTCTCTGCATGGCACTGAGAGTACAGCATAAGAATTCATAGGCATCTCCTGGTCTGTCAGGCTTAAATTCTCCTATGACTAAGAAAGAAGTTAGTAGTTCTCCCTTACAAGAAGGGGAAGAACCTGTCAAAGCACCTGCAATTGCTTACATTTGAGGTTCTTGATGACAGCCCTAGGCCGAACGGCACTGACTGAGGAATACAGAACCTTCCGAACATGCTCTTCCATGACGCACATCATGCAGAAGCCTTGCTGATGACCTGAGGAGGGAGGGAAGTTTCTCCGGTTAGCAAAACAAACCCAAGCAGTGGGAAATCTAGTGGAGGTCTTGAAGTTCTAAGAACTCTCTATTCCTCTTCTCTCAAGGTGCGTGTCCTGAGAAGCCCAGGACATTTCAGTGTGTAGAAAATGTTCTTCAGAGGGAGGCTAAAGTGGCACAAATTTTCTCTGCAATAAACCAAGAGGGTTTAGCTAGCAGAAACAGAGACCCAGGGCTCGAAAGAGGTGCCTTTCTGAAGAAGAACACACCTTGGTAGGACAAGCGGCTTTTAGTTTGAGCACCCAAGGAACACAAGCTCATAGGGCTAACAAAGAATGGCTGATGTCCTCCTAGATCCAGTTCCAGGTTCTGAGAATCCTTGGG
This sequence comes from Margarornis squamiger, assembly GCA_035222235.1. Taxonomy (NCBI): domain Eukaryota; kingdom Metazoa; phylum Chordata; class Aves; order Passeriformes; family Furnariidae; genus Margarornis; species Margarornis squamiger. The sequence continues at coordinate 1,868,915 of JAWWTY010000064.1, read as the reverse complement.
TTGTGACTAAGAGATTTAAAAGGAGATATTCCTATAAGCACTCACAGAACTGGCTGTGATGACTAGAGAGCAGGTAATTAGCCAGAGGGGGTGTGTACGTCAGGCACTGCAGGATGACGTTGATGTAGCAAGTACTGCCCAGGTTGTAGAGTCCTGCTCCAGGTCTCCATATTTGCTGCCAGTCCATGTAAATCTTCTCTGGGGGAAAGAGGATCCTTTGTGGTGGAGTCATTTCCTTGGGAGTGACTGCAGGGGAACAATATTTGAAAAGAGATGAGACAATAGGTAGCAGGCCCACTCTTTCCTGGGTAATGGGTGGGACAGGCTCAGAGAGTGGTGGTGAATGGTATTACATTCAGTTGGTGTCTGGTCACTAGTGGTGTACCCAGAGATCAGTGTTGGGCCCAGTCCTGTTTAATATCTTTACTGATGATCTAGATCAGGGGATCAACTGTACCCTCTGTTAATTCATGGACAACACTAAGTTGGGTGTGAGTGTTGATCTGCTGGAGGGTAGGAAGGTTTTGCAGAGGGATCTGGACGGGCTGGATCAATGAGGCAAGACCAACAGTATGAGGTTCAACAAGGCCAAGTGCCAGGTCCTACACTTCAGCCACAATAATCCCTTGCAGTGCTCCAGGCTGGGGGCAGAGTCCTTGAAAACTGGCCCAGTGGAGAAGGATGTGGAAGTGCTGGTCAACAGCAGCTAAACATGAGCCAGTGTGTGCCCAGGTGGCCAATAGCATCCTGATCTGCATCAGGAATAGTGTGCTGGCTTAAAGGTAAATCAGCGGGAGAAATGAACCCAACTCAAGAGATAATACAAGTCAGAGTTACAATTTACTGCAAAGAGTACAATAAATAGAATTATACAGAGAAAACCTGATTTTAACCCACAAAAGCAGAGGTATAACTCAGCATCCTGGGACATGAACAGAAGGCTGTTTGTTAGCCCCTGTAGTGAGCACCATGTGGTCCCCCTGTGTGCAAAGTAAAAGAAAAGGAAACCTGTTAGTGAAGATGATGGTCACAGTTCTGACAAAGTAATGATTGCAGTCTTGGTTCTAGTCCTCCTCTGAATCCAATGAGTGGTACCAGAAGTCACAAAACCCAAAGATTATATATGCTCAGGTTCAGTTGGGAATGCACAGTACCTCCTCCAGGGCGGGGAGTTTCACAATGGGTGATTTAACATTGTGAGTCATGGGATATTTTTGGAATTTTTGATGGTCTAGATTGTTGCAGCTGTTTATCATGCCAATCCATTATGTCCCGTTAGCAGAGATGGCACCTCAGGCTGGGTGTGAAGCTGCTAATGACTCCCTCTGGAGGGTAGATAGCACACCTGAGTTATTGGTGTGAAGAGAAAGAAACATTCCTCTGCCTCACAGAGTTCTTTAACACCCAGCTTGTAGCCTGAGGTGTCAGGTGTGCCCTGGGCATCTGCTGCAAACAATCCATTATTAACAGTTCATCAGAAATGACACAGAGAGTGTAGAATACACAGTTTTGGTCATACCCATATAGTGATAAGCTGGTCCCAGAACCTGTAATTAGGACAAATAGTGTGGCTGGCATGATTCTCCATCTGTATTTCTCACCTTGAGTGCTGTGTCCAGTTCTGGGCCCCTCAATTTAGGAAAGGTATTGAGGGACTGGAACATGTTCAGAAAAGGGAGACTAAGATGGGAAAGGGTCTAAAGGGTAAGCCTTATAAGAAGCAGTGGAGGCAGGTGGGGTTATTTACCCTGGAGAAAAGGAGGCTCAGAGGTGATCTTATCACTCTCTACAACTACCTGAAAAAAGGTTGTAGCTAGGTGGGGGTTGGCCTCTTTTCCCAGGCAATTATTGATAGGACAAGAAGAGATAGCCTTAAGATGTTCCAGAGGAGTTTCAGGTTGGATACCAGGAGGAATTTCTTCACAGAAGGAGTGGTTAGAATGGGCTGCCCAGGAAGGTGGTAAAGACATCAACCCTGGAAGTGTTTGAGAAAAGACTGCACATGGCACTTAGTTAATATGGTGGTGTTCAGTCAAAGGTTGGACTCAATGATCTCAGAGGTCTTTTCTAGCATAATTGATTCTGTGATTCTGTGTGTATTACTGCTCAAAAACCTATTCAAATGCTGAACTCTCTACAGGACACCAAGGCAAACAGCTCTAACCACCAATCCAGAAACCTCAGGGGAACCCTAACACCCTGTTGACCTCTACTGGTAGGGAAACAGTTCTGGAAAACAGTCTGTTCCCCTGCTTAGTCTGCTAAAAGTCCAACAAACCCACACTCTGAACTCTGGGCCTCAGATACCTTCCTTTCCCTCTAGAGCCTTGGATTATCTGATCTTTCCTTTTTCTGATTCTAATATGATGAAAATAAGTGACACCTTGGGTCAGTCTGGCTGCTCTCAGGAAACGCATCAGAATTCACTCCAGGTTGCCAGCAGAGATGGAGTAAATGCCATGTCCATTGTCCATGGGAATTCACAGAGTCCAAACCTACTGGTGAAACCATTACTCAGAGAAGTTGTTCCCTATGGAGGCCATCACCTCTCTCAAGTACAGAGGGCTTGACTAAGGACATCAAGACCTCTTCCAGAATGGTCAGATCAGTGCCAATCATCTCTTGAGAAAGGAAATAATAGCTCAACAAAATGATTTTTAAAAACCCAAATGTGACCCATAAGGCACCTTCAGCTGTCAAAAGTGTTTCGCTGGTATTTGTAGTTGCTGCCACGGATGATGAATGTTTGATAAAAGGCAGGCATGCAAGCAGCAATGGAAGGAGCCAAGTTATCCCAATGGCCAGTTCAAGTCTAACTAGCTTTTGCTGGCCCACTCCTCAGGATACCAGGTATTGGGCAGGTGAGGTCACAATCACCAGTCACAGGTGCCTCATGTCTTCCCCTTTGTGACATAGGGTTGCACACACTCTTGGCCCTGTGGCAGCCACAGCCCAGGGACCTCTCACAGCTGGAAGTCATGGGCACTAGGATGTTTTGAAATCCACCTCTCAGGAGAACATGTTAGGGTTAAAAGCTTCATTTTAGGGTGTAAAATCCTCAAAGTCTGTGTTCTTCATGTTCAAAACCTCATTTCAAATGTGCAAAAGCTACTTTCTAGCATAAATTCCCATTTTTAAGAGCCAAAAGACTAATTTTTAAGGACCAAGCCTATCTTTTAGTAGCTACGTGTCCTGGTTATAGTGGCTGGGACCAGTTTGTCACTGTGTGGATGTGGCCAGGGCTGTGTATTCTACACCTACTATGTCATTTCTCATGAACTGCTAACAATGGATCATTTGCAGCAGCTGCTCAGGGCATACCTGGCCCCTCAGGCTACAAGCTGGGTGTTTAGGAACTCTGTGAGATAAGGAAGTTTCCCTGCCTTCACACCAATGACTCAGGTGTGATAACTCCCCTCCATGAGGGGAGTCCTTGGCACCTTCACACTCAGCCTGCTGGGTCATATCTGCTAATGGGCCATCAAGGAGTATCCCATGGCTCATAGAGTAAATCACCCATTGTGAAACCCTTCGCCCTAGGGGAGATACTGGGTATTCCCATCTGAGACTAAGAATAATCTTCAGTTTTTGGGACTTCAGGTACCACCTGTGGGATCCAGAGGAGGACCAGGACCTCAACAGGACTGTGACTGCCACTCGACCAGACTGCCACCATCATTCTCATCAACAGGTTTTCTTTTTCCTTTCCTTTGTACTCAGGAGGGCCACGTGGGGGTCAGCACAGGAGCTGGCAAGCTCCATTCTGTTCGTGCCCTACAGTACTGGGTTGTACATCTGTTTTTGTGGGACAAACGGATTTTTCCTCTGAATCATTGTACTTACTGTGATCTTTATATTAAATTGTAGTTCTGACTTGCAATCTCTTTTTTTGAGTTGTGTTTGTTTCTCCTGCTGGTTTACCTTTAAACTGATATAAGAAAGCCATTTATGTATTAGAATATATGAATTATTAATCCACATATATACTTGATATAAGAAAGACATTTCTATATTAGAATTTATGAATTGTCTAACATAACAGGATGTCTGCAAAAGTGCTTACGGTCACTTAAATAAGAGGAAAAGGATGTATATATATTACTAACTCTATTCACTATAAAATCTTTGTAACCAATCAGAATGTAGTGAAAAGAGAAAAACAGGATGCCTTGCCAGATGGAATTGTCTAAGTAGCGAAACAGTGAAAAACAAGTGAACAGGGCATGTGTCGAGGCATAAGGTCGACAGTTTACAGTGATGAAGACTACTTTGTGAGACCACCGAAGTGAGGAAGAAACGGAAAAGACCACTAGAGTTCTCTACTGCGCATTCTCCAACAGAAAGACTGATGTAATCAGAAGTGTAAAATGACATGAAGAAAAGAGGCTGTCAATTCGTAGTTTCCTGTTTGTTAAAGTGTATAAATATGTAAGTTTTGTTCTGAAGAGCGAGCGAGTTTTAGCAAAGCTATTCGCCTCATTCCCGGTACCATAAATAACAAATATCTTCTACTCAAAGATTAAAACAAGTCTCTGAGTGGTTTGTATTATTAGCCAAGGTTTTCTTTGGCATCAAAACCAGCACACCATGGTCCTTTTTTAGGACCAACAGTTCCAATGTTAGGATCCAAAGCCTCCTGGCTTGAATTCAAAGCGTTCTTGTTTGGACACAAACACTTGTTTTTTATGAGAATGTCCTCTTTCAAAGTCTTGTGGGTAGTGACAGAGGAGTAACAAAATGCATTTTCCTGTGTCTAACCAAAACATCTGGGGCATTCTGGCAGCTCAAAGGAGAAACTCATCACCCATTGTGCTCAGTATTGGTTCCTCTCTACCAAAAGAAACAAAGCTTTGGTCCTGACCAAGAAGGCTTCAGTGGAAGCTTCAAGCAGTAAAATATGGCTTTGGGCCCTCCAAAAGAGGACTTGGGTATTAAACAAAACTTTGAGTTCTAGAAATGAAGCTTTGGAAAAGAAAATGAGTTTTTGAACCTTGAAGTTAGAGTTTGGACCCTCCAAGAATGCTTTGATAACACAAACTAAGATTTTGACTCCTAAAAATGGGTCTTTAGAGACTTAAAAGAAGGCTTTGAGACTGCCAAATTGCAGACTAGTTGAATCCTAAAGAGGAAGCATTGGTCCCTGACAAAGGGGAAACTTTGGAAGCTGTTTTGGTTTAATATCAATACATTCAGGAGGTGAAACCTCTAACTAGATAAACTCTCCTTATTTTCTTTTATTTCCCTCCCCCCAGAATTGCCAAAGTAGAAATTACGAGGAATCTGAATTAAGAAGGAAAAATAACATTTTTACTGAACAACTACAAGGAACAAAAAAACAAACAAAAACCCAAATAGCAGAAAATATGACCTAGCTACCCCCTCCCCACTAGGTTAAAAACAAAACCTGGAATAGTACTTCATTCAAAGAGAAATCCTATGCTACCAGGACAGTAGCATGAGTTCTGATGTAGCAAACCACGTGAAGTGACAATGGTGGGGCCGGGATGATCTGGCATGGTTCCAGGGCTGGGCAGTCATGGGCTGTCTGGTAGCAGCCCTTTGTGCACTCCTGAATGGAAAATTCCTGAACTATTGGCAGCAGTTGGTCATGCCAAGACAACTCAGCTGGGGCTGGTGGTCTCCATCCACATGGCAGGGGCTTCCAGAAGGGAAATTCCTGAGTGATCAGCGGTGGCTGGAACAGTGGCACTTGAACTTTCAGGTAGCTGGTGGTGAGAATGTTGCAAAAGCCGCTCTGAAAGTGGTAAATGTCATATGGGGCTGGAGCAACTCTTCAAAGTGCCCAGCACAGGGTGGGGATGGGGAGCTGCAGTGGCCCTTTCCCTTGGCAACTACATCCAGGAATAAGAGAGCAAGTTCCAGGAGCACTGGGGATTTTATCCCATCTTGTGAATTCTCACAATGCTTCACTTCAGGGATTCCCTCCCCCTTTTTGAAAGGTATTGCGATGCTGGGGACAGTCCCTCCTCAGCTCAGAGTGACGGTGGCAGCAGTGGGAGCCACTGAGCTGTGGGTGGTGCAAGTGTGCTGAGGTTACCATCCTGCCTGCACTCTTCTGGCTGCCACCCCAAGCTGGGCTGGGGACAGTCCTTATTCAGCTCAGCACAAACAGGGTGGAGGGGGCTGTCCCCCACACTCCAAACCACGTGGTAATATGAAAATAATTCACCAAAAATTCTTCCCATTTAACTAAAACTACAACAGAAGCTAAAAAAAAAAAAAGAGTTTGGGCCCAAAAATGAGAATTTGGACTCTATAAATAAGGCTTTGGACTCTACAAATGAAACTTTAGACCTTCTAAATCAGACTTGGGACTTTCAAAATGACACTCTGGGCCCTTCTGATGAGTCTTGGAACCTTAAGAGCAGGGCTTGTGACTTAGAATTGTGCCCAAATGAGGGTAGTTGGGACCATAGAAATGACACTGTGATAGATAAATTTTTAATTTGCCAAAAATCAAACCAATATGAATATATTTTCAATGATTTTCTTATAGGGGTTTTTATTTAAAAAT
>JAWWTY010000064.1:1835721-1847489 GCA_035222235.1 Margarornis squamiger | reverse complement strand
TTTTCTCCCTTTTTATCCCCTTTTTTCCCCTTTTTTAATTTTTAATTGAATTTTTTTCTCTTTTTACCCCCCTTTCCCCCTTTTTTCTACCTTTTCTTTTTTTGGACTTTTTTAATGTTTTTTCTCCATTTTGCCCTGCCTTTTTCCCTGCAATTTTTTTTTTTCCATCTGTTCGCCCTCCCTCATGCAATTTCATTGGGGTGAAATTGTGCAAAATTGGTCCAGCCCTGCAGGGTAGAACAAGACGCCCCCAGTAATGACACAGAGGACGATTAGGGGGATTCTGGGCAGTTCTGAGGGATTTTGGTGCATTTTGGAATATCAGGGCCATGGTTTGGGGAACTTTCAGGGTTGTTTCCAAGTGTTTTAGAACTGTATTTTGTAATTTGTGGTGTTTTGAGGCATCTCAGGGCATCACAGCTGTTTTTGGAGTGTTTTGGGGTATATTTCAGAGCAGCATTTTTGTGTGTTCCAGGGACATCTTTTAGGGCCACTCAGGGTGCCTTTGGGGTGTTTCAGGGTTGTCTCAAGGTGACAATTTGGGGTGTTTCAGGCTGGCATTTTTTGGGTGCTGTGACTGCCTTGTGAGGCTTTTCAATATGTTCCGGCTCAGCATTTTATGGAGTTTTCAGGCATTTGGGGCATTTTGGAAGCATTTTGGTGTGTTGGACAATTGAGGGATATTCTGGAGCATCACAGTGACATTTTGGGGTATTTCAAAAAGCAGGGCAGCTTTTTGAGGCATTTTAGGGGTTTCTGGGCAATGTGTCAAGGCAGCATTTTGGGGTGTTTTGAGGTGTCAGGGCAGTATTTGGAGGCATTGGGAAGCTTTTTGGAGTGGAGTTTGAGGACAGCATTTTGAGATGTTTCAGCATGTTCTGAAGCAGCATTTTGGAGCATTTTGGTCAGTTATTCAGGAAAGCATTTTAGGGTATTTCTGGGTATTCAACAGTGACATTTTGGGGTATTTTGGGGATGTTTATCAGGGTGGCATTTTGGAGCTTTGGGACCTTTACAGGTGTTTTGGAGTATTTCAGGAGAACATTTGTGGACATTTTGGGGTGTTCCAGGGCAGTATTTTGAGGTGGTGTGGGGCCTTTCGGCCACCTCAGGGCATCATGGTGATGTTTTTTCATGGCATTTTGGGCCATTTCAGGGTGATCTTTTGGGGCATCTGGAGACATTTTGGAACATTGTAGTGATCTTTTGGCAGTGTTTTGATGGCAGCATTTCAAAATGACATGGAAGCATCTCAGGTGCTAGGGCAGCATTTTGGGGTACTTTGGAGTTTTTCAGGGTGGTATTTCATGATGCTGTTTTGAGAAGTTTTGGGGTCTTCTAGGGCAGTATTTGGGGTCTTCTAGTATATTTTTTGGGGTGGTTTGAGATGTTTTAGGCATCACAGTGGTAGTTTGGGATTTTTGGACGGTGTTTCAGGTTGTTTCTGGGGCTGCATTTTGGGACGTTTTGAGGCATCTTGGCATGCAATTTTTGAGATGGCTCTCTGAGAGGCAATGTTTTGGGGTTGCCACTCATCACCCACCTCCCTGCAGGGTCTGGGATGCTCTCACTGATGGCTTTGCCCCCCGGAGCTCCACCCAGCCATGGCTGCTCCCTGAGAATGAGGCCCCCGACGGCACCAACCCCCAGGTACGGCTCTGGCCCCAGTTGGCTCTCCAGAACCCCCTTCTCCTCTAATGATCCTCTGGTAATGCTTGACAGCTGTCAATCATCCCCAAGGCTCAGCAACCATCAGGGTACCGCAGACTATTCAGAAATGGTGGGTTTGGGGTGCCACAGCATTGATGAAGCGAGTGTCCACATTTTAGGGTGAAATCACACTGAAATGGGCAAGATTAAGTGTTTAGTTTGACAATCTGGTCTTTGCCTGTTTGTCTCCATGTCAGGGATGGGGTGGGATATTTCTGGGGGTAGAAAATAGTGTTTTCATCATTGTAGTGAGTTTGTGCTGTCAGTAGCTGCTTTTTGGGGTTGTAAAAATGCCCCAGTATCCCCGTAATTTAACCCATTTGGATGTAGCATGACCTGTTGCTGGAAGGGGAAGAGAAAATAACTTTCTCAGGTTATTTGCTTCTGAAAAGGTGAAAAAGACTGAAAGGTGGTAAAAAAGAAGATGCTTCCTCATTTGACATCTCCATCCATCTCATCCCTATTCAGCAGTCCCCTCTTGCCATCTCTCCATTTCATGTCCCCATGCAGTGTCTCCATCAGACCACTCCCTATTCAGCTTCACCATCCATCATCTCCCCATTCAACATCCCCAGCATCTCCAGCACCTCCTCATCCCATATATTCATTAAAACATCTCTCCATCCAACATCTCCATCCAACAGACCTGTACTTCTCCCTGCCTTCTTCCTAGTCCAGTGTCTCCATCCAACAACTCTTCATCCATTGCCTCCCTATCCAACATCTCTATACATCTCCTTGAAACACCTACCCCTTCAGTGCTTCCTTGTTCATGGTTTCTCTCTCCAGTGTCTCTATCCAGTGTCTCTGTTCAAAGCCCCATCCAGCATCTCCATCCATCTCCATCCAGTGTCTCTGTCCAACATCCTTCCATCCAGCATCCCCACCCAGCATCTCCATCCAATACCCTCAATCCAACATGTCTCTATCCAGGGTGTCTCCTTATGCCATGCACATGCATCATGTCCCCCTGAGCCAGAGTTCCCTCGTGGCTCTCCCTGTGCCGGGGCCAGGGTCATGCCTGTGTTCATGCTGGGTCATGCCCGTGTTCATGCTGGGTCATGCCCGCACTGGGCCGAGCCTGTGGTGCCACCAAGGCTGCCCAGCCTGTGTCTCCTGCAGCTTGTTGGAAAGGAGGAGGAGGAGGAGGAGGAGGAGCTCACTGAGAGGAGTGAGCAGGACTCGGGCATCAACGAGGAGCCACTGCTGACAGCTGAGCAGGTACCCCCAGCCCCATGGGCACCTGAATCCCTATGTGTTCCTCAGAAGCCAGGCTTTTGCTCCCCATGGCTGTGTGCTGAAAGCACAAGAAAAAGCCAAATCCCATTATCTTGGGATGAGGACATGAACCATGGGTGTGGATGTAAACAGGAAGTGCAGGCTGTGGGTGCTGATGCAGAATTTGGGTGCACATGGGAATGTGGGGTGCAGGTGCTGCTGGATAAAATAGGTGGCATGGGAAGAATGAAAGTGTTGGGGGGCAGAGGTGCATTGCAGCTACAGGATGCTGGTGAAGAGGCAGGATGTGGATGTGGAGTGCAGGATGCAGGGTACAAGTGTGGGGAAGGGGATGTGGAGGCAGCTACAGGATGTGGAGGCTGGATAGAGGATGCAGATGCAGGTGCAAGAAGAGAATCCAGGATGCAGGAGGAGGAGGTGGGTGCAGGGAGCAGGATGCAGACAGGTGCAGGATGCAAATTTAGATGGGGATGCAGGTCCAGAGTGCTCGTGGAATGTAAGATTTGGATACAGATGGGAATGTGGGATGCAGATGCAGGATGCAAATGGAAGACCCAAGGTACAGATGAATATAAATGCAAGTGTGGGTGCAGGATAAAGGGAGCAGGATGCAGATGCAGGTTACTTAATGTTGATAAGGATGGAGAATGCAGATGCAGATGGAAGGAGCAGGTTCCAGATGGATAAGGATGGAGAATGCAGGTGCAGGACAAGGATGCAAGGTGCAAGTGTGGCTGCAGGACAGGGATGCAAGTGCAGGATGCAGCTGTGGGATGCAGGGTGCACATGCAAGGTGGAGATAGGATGCAGGTGCAGATGGAGGACACTGATGCTCCACAGGTCATCGAGGAGCTGGAGGAGCTGATGCAGAGTTCACCTGACCCTGAGGCTGACCCCGAGGGTGAGGAGGAAGAAGAGGAGGACGAGGAGGAGGAAACTGAGGCTGATGCTGAAGGCGAAGGTGGTGATGGGGGCACAGAGCCCATCCTGCTGCGGGAGCTGCGTGCTTTCTCCCCTGCCTTCAACAACAACTGCTCCCACGAAGGTACAGCCAGCAAAGCCCAGGCCAGTCACTTTTGGGGGACAATTCCAACCAAATTGGACAACTGGCTGGCTTAGGAGCTTGGCCAGTGGGGCTCTTGGCAAAAACTGAAGAATGGAGTGATTTGGCTTTTGGTATGGAAAGGCACACAGGGTTTGCCTGGAGCTTTTGCATTCCACAGAGAGTGCACCACGCGCATGAGATTTGTCACCAGGGGCACAGGGTGTGTCACGGATCACCCCAGGCATTTCACTAATTGCTCTGCTCATTCCCCTAATTATAAAGCCCTTTTATCACACCACACATGTCACTAGTCGCATCATGCATGTCACTAGTCGTTCCATATATGTCGCTAATTGCACCATGCACATCACTAATCGCACTGTGAATTATCATGAGTGCACCTTATCACCAAGTGACCTTGTATGTCACTAATACTGCCAGGTGCTTCTGTAATTGCACGGCGTTTATCAGTAATTGCACTATAGGTTTATTTCTTGGCTCAGGAAATGCAGAGCATATCTCAGCACGAGATGCATTTTAATGGCTGCAATGTGCATTTCACTGATTGCACAGGGCGTGCCGCTGATTGCACTGGCTGTGTCACTTTACCAGGAATTTCCCTGGTTTCATCATGCATGTCACTGGCTGCACCAAATCCAGAGGAGGTTGCAGAGATGTTGAGGGCTGGAGCATCTCTGTTATGGAGACAGGCTGGGAGAGCTGGGGCTGTTCAGTCTGGAGAAGAGAAAGCTCCAGGGAGACCTTAGAGCCCCTTCCAATACCTAAAGGGGCTACAGGAGAACTGGAGAGGGCCTTTGAACAAGGGCCTGGAGGGACAGGGCAAGGGGGAATAGCTCCACCCTGCCAGAGGGCAGGGTTAGATGGGATATTGGAAAGAAATTCTTGGCTGAGGGTGGAGAAGCCCTGGCAGAGATTGCCCAGAGAAGCTGTGACTGCCCCCCCAGTGGAAGTGTCCAAGGCCAGGTTGGACGGGGCTTGGAGCAACCTGGGGTAATGGAAGGTGTCCCTGCCCATGGCATGGCGTTGGAACGAGATAGATTTTAAAGTCCCTTCCAGCCCAAACCATTCTGGGAGTTCCCCTTGGGCACGTGCCTGTGTCTAACCCGACTCCGGCGCAGGGCTGCGGCGGCTGTCGGCACGGGAGCTGGCGGCGGCGGCGGGCCGGGCGGAGGCGGCGAGCCGGGCACTGTCGGCAGAGCTGGTGGCACAGCTGGCACGGCGGGACGAGCTGGCCTTCGAAAAGGAGGTGAAGACGGCGTTCATCGGGGCGCTGCTGGCTGTGCAGGGAGAGCAGCGGGAGCAGCGAGAGGCCGCCCGGCGCCGCCGTCGGGACAAGGGGCTGAGCCTGCAAGGGGGACGTCCCGAGCGTGGGAACCACATGCCCCGGAAGGTGGGGGACACGGTCGTCGTGAGGGCAGGGGTGGGGCCATGGGGTAGGAGCTGTGGGGACAAGATGGCACAGAGGGACATGGGAACGGGGATGAGACAGGATAGGACAGGGTACGGTGAGGATGGGAATGGTGACAGGCCTGGGCAGAGTGACATGGAATGGAGTGATGAGCAATAGGATGGGATAGGATGAGGGTACATGGGATGGGAATGTAGAGGTGGAAATGGTGGCAGGATGGGGCAGAGGGACCACGGAGCAGGGGGATGGGGAGGACGTGGGACAGGGGGACACGGAGCAGGGGCATGAGGGGATATAGGACAGGGATGTGGAGCAGAGGGATGGGAGGGATATGGAACGGACATGGGGAGGGTGTGGATGTGGATTGGGGACACAGGGATGTGCGGACAATGGGATAGAGAAACATGGTACAAGGGGGCATGTGGTGACAGGGCATGGGCTGGGGCAAGGGGACAGAGACATGGGAACACAGGGAGGGGGGGAATGTAGAACCGGGATATATAAGAGATGTGGATGGGAGTCGGGGAGCTTAGGGAACATTGGTGCCAGAGGAGGTGCCATGAGTGATGTTGCTGTCCCTGGGAGGTGACAGGGTGACATGTGTCCCCCCAGCGCTTCAGCATGGAGGGCATCTCCAGCATCCTGCACTCCGGCCTGCGCCAGACTTTTGGCTCTGCCACCAACGAGAAGCAGGTGCTCTTTTCTCTAAAAATTTGCCCAAATTAGTTACCTTTCACTCCCCATCCCCGCATTCCCCATTTCCTTGCATCCTTCAACCCCTTTTTAGAATGATTTAAGCTCCATCCCATATACCCCACTAATCCATCTTGCAAAAATCACTGGTTTTCACCCCAAAAAGTCCTCCCTGAGCAGGGATGGATTTAGGTAGAGTTTGCAGCATGCAGTTTATTCAGAACACCCCAAAATCATAGAAATTTTGCAGAAATACTCTCTTTTTGCACAAATTTGGGACAATTTGTCTCAAAGCAGTGCAGAAAATAGGCAGTGTTGTGCCATCTGGGTGGTTTTTTGGGGTGGCTTTTGTTTTTGCAGTACCTGAACACAGTGATTCCCTACGAGAAGAAGGGATCACCGCCCTCTGTCGAGGACCTGCAGATGCTCACCAACAGTGAGTATTCCTTTGAGCTGCCATTTTGGGGCAGAATTGGATGTTTTGGGGACACAAAGGCACATTCACATTGGTGCAGCAGCTGCGATTTGGGGTAGCGGAGTGCAGCCAGTTGGGGGATGATGGCCCTTTTTTTCCATCATTGCAGCATGGGCAAATGGAGGTCCTACAACCTGTGTTGCATCACCATTGCAAAAAACCTATTTTGGAGGGGAAATACCTATTTTCCATCACTAGCACAGCTGGTTTGCAGCCAACACCTCCCCTCCGAGTTATGCATGATTTGCGGCTAAATGACCTGTTTTGCATGCCATGGATTGGCTAACTGGGGGTGAAAGTGCTTTTTTTTGGATGCTTCCAGGCCTGCTGCATCATGGGAAATTCTATGGCGACTGTGGGGCTGGTTTTGGGGGGAGAAGCAACATTTGTGGGGCAGCCAGGATGAGCTCACAGCTCCATTCTCCCTCGCAGTCCTGTTTGCCATGAAGGAGGGGAATGAGAAGGTGCCCACACTGCTCACGGATTACATCCTCAAAGGTACCTGTTCCCCTCCTGCCTGCCCTGTGCACACCTTTTGCATCCTTCACACAGTTCCCGTGCAGCCCTTGTGCCTCTGTGCTTCCACTGTGGATCTCTTCTGCATGCATCTGCATCCTCCCACCTCTCCCTTGTGCCCTTTATGCATCCTTTGCCCATCCCTCATGCAACCTCATGCATCCCGTATGCTTTTCTTGTGCGTCCTCCATGCATTCTTGGAGAATCCTGGATACATCCTGTGTGCATTCCTCCTGCATCCCTCATGCATCTCTTGTGCATCCTTTGTGCCTCCTCCATGCATCCTTCAGGAATCCCAGGTGCATCTCCTGAACATCCCTCACACATTCTTTGTTTAGGCCTTAGACTTTGTTTAGTCCTGACACACTTCTGGAGGTCTCTGTGCACCTCCCTGCATCATCCTGGGGCCCATCTGCTTCTTCCATGCAACCTCACCACTCTCTGAGTACCCCTTCTCAGCACCCATGCCCCAGTGGGCACCCCTCCTCTGCATCCCTCAGGCATCCTCATTCATCTTCCATGTGTGTCCCGAGTATCCTTGGGCATCCTTGTGCATCCTCCACAAACCTCTTGTCCATCTCTCATGCAGCTTCCCGAGTCCTCATGCATCCCTTGTGCTCCTTTTGTGCAGTAGTCCATGCCTCATGCATTCCCTTTGCATCCCTTCTGAGTTCCTCCTGCATCCTTGTGTGCCCATGTGCCTCATTCACGCTTGTGTAGCCTTTCTGCTCCTGAACCCTTGTGCATGCATGTGAACACACTCGTGCACCCTTGTGCACCCCTGGGCATCCCAATGCACACTCCTGTCCTTACACAACCCCCAGGCGTTCTTGTGCACCATTGTGCACCCTTGTGCATCCCCATGCACACATGTGAATCCCCTGTGCACACATCCTCATACATCCTCATGCACACTGCTGCATCCCTGTGCACACCTGTGCATCATAGTGCATCCCTGTGCACGCTCAGGCCTGTGCCTGCAGAGCCCCCCGTGCGGTGCCCCCCAGGCCTCTCTCTCTCTCTCTCTCTTTGCAGTGCTCTGCCCAACCTGATGCGGCGCTGCCCTCGCACCCCCACCCCGGTGCCCCTCAAAATGGGGCCAAACCCAAGGCAAATGGGTCACCCATTGGGCACCCCCTCCCCCCCGCACTCCTCCCTTTGCACAGCTGAGAATAAAGGATTCCTTACGTTAATTGGGCAACTGGCCTCCAGCGTCTGTATCCCCTCTGCTTGTGACAGTGCTTTGCAACTTTCCATAGAAAAATGCAGCTTTTAAGCAAAAAATCCCAATGTGGACTTTGCTGCAGTTCTCATGAATATACTGGAATCTATAAAATATGCAAATTTTTGGCTAACAAGCTGCTGAGTGCTCAGAGGTGGCTGCAGCTGCCAGCATCCAAAGGGTAAATTTAACTCTACATTCCATTCTCATGGATTTTCCCCATTTTTTTCACTTTTCTGCAGCCCCATTTTCTGCTCAAAATTGTGAAAAAGTCACCTTTTCCCCCCCCAGAATATCAACCCATTACCAACAGCTTGTTAGGGAATGAGGAGGGCTTCTGTTTGGGAGAGAATTGCTCTGTTTTGGCTTTATCACTTTTTTTTGAGGAATAGTCCCTAATTTGGGGGGTCATTGCTCATTTTTGGAGAGTGTCATTCATTTGGTGGCAAACTTAGTAATTTTGGGGGAAGTCACTTATTTTGAAGAGAGTCACTCATTTCTAGGATGATCACCAGTTTTGGGGGTATGTCACTTATTTGGGGGATTATTGCTCCTTTGGGTGGACAGTTGTTCATTTGGGGGAAACATTGCAGGGAGCATCATGGTTTTGAGAAGACCATGTTTGGGCACTACTTCAAAAAACTACCTTTATTTTGGAGGAGCATCCCTCTTTTGGGGAGAGCTTCATTAATTTTTGGGAAATGCTACTTTTTTGGGGGCGAAACACCTGAAATTTTGGGCACATCCCTCATTTTTAGAAAGCACAACACATTTTGGTGCAGCATCACCCACTGTGGGGTGCATCACTTCTTTGGGAAGCGTCACTTTCTTTTGTGGGAGAATCATTCTTTTTTGGAGAATACAACTCATTTTGGAGTAAGCATCACCCATTTTGGGGTTGTGTGTAACATTTTGGGGAAGCATCACTCATTTTGGGGGAGAATCACCAATTTTTGGAAAACATAGCTCATTTTGGGGTAAGCATCACTGATTTTGGTGGGGGTATGTTATTCATTTGCGGGCAAAATCCCATTGGAGCTCATTTAGGGGGGAGTGGAGTATCTCATTTTTGGGAGACTGTCACTTCTGAAAGTATAAATCAAATTTTCTCCACATCACTTAATTACCAGTTTGGGTCCATTCACCCATTTTCGGGGGGAGTTATTTGGGTCTTACATGCTCACAGGAAGAAGCTGCCAAGAAAATACAGCTGCGGCCCCTCATCTTGTAGTACTTTATAATAAATGGCCAGGAATTAATAGTAAATTACAATGAACCCTTTATGAAATTACAGATTACATTCACGCCAGATCAGTATTGAAAAATAGGCTTTTCTGCCTATTGCATCACTCATGGTTTTTTTCCCTGGCTCCTGTTGGGGTTTTTATCAACTCTTCAAGAGCCAAAAAGGAGAAGAAAAAAAAAAAAAATTACAATACTGGCAAAAAGCCACAAAGAAAATTATCCTTCTTGTGGATTCCTACATTTAGAGCAGGAACCTGCAGAAGAGAATTCCTTTATTTTTGCCCTGGTTTGCTTTAGCATTTCCTCCCACAACATGTTTTAAGGTGAAATACACCCTTTTTTTAGCATTTAAAATAAAGAAAACCCCAAAATTCAAGGGATTTGGCAGTTGCCCTTCCCCATGGTGCTAAAATTCCACCATTTTCCCACATGGAGGGACAATTCCAGGAGGAAACCATCTTTCAAGAAACAATATTGAGATTCCTTCCACCCATGAAAATCTTGGGGGCTGCCATTCAAGTTTGGGTGAAATCCTGCATTTTTTAAACTTTTTTCCCCCCATTTTTTCCTGAATCAGTGCCAAAGCTCCTTGGAAAAGTTTCACTTCTAGCAGCCTTTGCCCCAACTCTGCATCCAGTCTCAGGCCTTAAGGACAAGAGTGGGGCGAGTTGCTTTTTTTCCAGATTCAAGGGATTTTTAGCACATAAATTAAAGGATTTGGAGGAATTTCCTCCATTTTCCAGAAAGCTGTGTCCAGAGTCACCAAACAGCCGCAGCACTGGGGCCAAAGTGGGGAGATTTGGGCAATCCAGTGGGTTGAGCACCAAACCCTCCTCAGATCCAGCAGAACTTGCACTCACTGATTATTTTTTCTTCCCCCTCTGTGCTGATATTTATGCCTGTGAATAATCTTTTTGGGAGGAAAAACTGAAAAAGCATCAAGTCCTGGGGTTGGTTTGGTTTTTCTTTGCATCAAGAAATCCAAGGGATGGATGCGGTGGCTCACAGTAAAAACCCACAGTTGCCCAACAGCATCCAAGCATCACGTAGGGAAAACACCGTTCCCCAAAACTGCTTTTGCTTACCAAAAAATTAAGGGAAAAATAAAAGTAAAACCTGAAATAAAAGATTAACTTGGCCACAATATGTGCCTTGTAAACATGTGTCCTTCACTTCCATGTGCTGACATGGTGGTCCCCATGCTCCCATGAGCAGCTGGGGCATCCACCAGCACTGCCAGTTCGCTTTTTTTCTCACAAATTTTTTTGTTCTTGCCTTGGTTTTTTGGCATTTTGGGGGGAATTTTGTATCTGGTGGTGTCAGTGATTTGGGAAGGGTGCAGGAGGAGCTATTCCAATGAGTCACTGTGGTCCAAGCCAAGGTCAGTGCCAGGTGCTGCTGGGAGGCCACCAGGCTCTTCCTCAAGCTCTTCCTCCTCTTCCTCTTCCTCTTCCATCTCGTCCTCATCCTCCTCATCCTCCTCCTCTTCTTCGGTGCCATCAAGGGAGTCATCGTGGGCTGCCAGCATCGCCTGCTGCATGGCCATGGTGGCCGTGGCTGATGAGAGGGGTTGGAGGTTGTCCATGCTGAGTGAGCCTGAAATTAACAAAAATAAGGATTCCACATCTAATACAAAAAGAACAAAGAAAAAGTGCATAAACCAAGAATAAATCAAGTGAAAAGATCAGAGAGCATCCTGTAATGTCCTGCCTGCCCCAGTCACTCCCTAATATCCAACCCTTTATTTTTCAAGCTAATATATCATCATTAAATAACAAGAGACCTTCACTTCTGGGCAAGTAGATGCCCAGATTGGTTGGGCAGATCTTCTCTTCATCTTCTGTTAATTCCCACATTTCCCTGTCTTCTATCCTCATCTTGTCTGGTCTGTGCTCATCTCTGCTCTCTTTGCCTTCATATTCTCTTCATTTTCCTCATCTGTTCTCTGCTCGTCTCTCTTCCCACCCTGTCTCATCTATCATTGGATCTTAATCTTCTCTATTCTTCTCTTAATTTTCATCATCTATTCATCTCTTGTCCCATTTTGTCTCATCTACCTTCTCTCCAGCTCTCCCCTCTCCTCCCCTCCTCTCCATCTCTCCCCTCTCCTCCCCTCCTCTCCATCTCTCCCCCCCTCTCCATCTCTCCTCTCCTCTCCTCTCCTCTCCTCTCCTCTCCTCTCCTCTCCTCTCCT
>JAWWTY010000064.1:1820838-1835278 GCA_035222235.1 Margarornis squamiger | reverse complement strand
CTCTCCTCTCCTCTCCTCTCCTCTCCTCTCCTCTCCTCTCCTCTCTCTCTTTCCTCCTTTTCCCCCTTCCCAGCACTTCAGGAGATACCAAAGTCATGCCCCATAGTGGGTGATTGTTAAGGGCTGTTCCTGTGCCGAAGGGATGGGAGTGTCCCATTGCCAGTGCCTTGTGATGGCCAATTGGAAGGAACTTCTTGTATAGGCCACATGTTTTTCCCCACAGGGTGATAAAGGACTCTAGAAATCCCTAATTGCCAATTAAGGCCATAATTTAATGTGTGGCCACTCCTTCCTGGACGAGCAGGGGCCACTGGGGTTTGTCCTTACCATCAGGGTTTGTCCCTGAATTGCCACCCTGCTGCTGCAGGACCCCAGCGGCAATGGAGTTGGGCCAGAACCGCTGTGTGGGCCGGTGCTGAGATTTGATTTTCTTGGCTTTGGGGGCTGGATCCGGGTTGCTGGCATCGAGCATTGGCTGCAGGATGCGCCGCCGAGCATTTATGAACCTTTCCACGGAAAAGGGAGAACACTGGAGTCAATACGAGTCGTTACAGCAGTACTGAATTAAAACAATAGACATTATAGCAAATCAATGGGTTGCAATATAAAACCTTTTCAAAATAGCTTCATGATTCAAAAATCTGGGGTTTTTTTACTCTACTTCATTTGCCTGTGGCACATTATACCACTGCATTAATTTTTCCAGCTGAGTGGGAAGACGCTACACACTGTATTTGCCAGGAGAGGGCACTGAGACTTCGCAAACCAATGCTGCATTAAACACAACCAAGCTTGTCTCCCAGAAATCACAGAATCATAGAATATGCTGGGTTGGAAGGAACCCATCAGGATCATTGAGTCCAGCTCTTGGCCCTAACCAGGACACCCCAAGAATCGACGCTAACCACTCAAGCTACCCCAGAAAATGTAGTATACAACATCAAAATAGTGTGAAAAAACAGTCCTAAAGCCAGCAAGATGACTGCATGGGCCACCAACGCACTCACCAGTTGTTGACTTGCAAGAGAGTCAGGTTGGTTTGGGCGGCAATTTGCCTCTTCTCATCTTCAGTTGGGTAGGGGTGCTGGAAAAAGAGATGTGGCAGGAAAATTACATCACTGCATGCAAACCAGTGGCCCCAAGTGAAAAAATAATGAAAACCTGCCTTTTATTTTTCCACCCTAAATTTGGTGGGTTCTTGCATTTGCAAGATGCAAGGTTGAAGGATGGCATCCAAGAGCATCAAGATTTCCTCAGTGTCCTTAGGGCTTTTCCAAGACTTTCCATCAAAGGCTTTTCCTTCAAGGAAAATGTTTATTTATTTTTTTTTAAATTTTAGCAATTTTCTAATGATGGTTGTTCGTAAAGGTGGGATTTGGGTTTCAAAACCCACCATGACCCACAATGCTTACTGTTGGAGGCATCAATAAAACACTCTGAAACATCTGCACTGGGAGACCACCAGCACACAAAGCTTCAGCAACCTCCTCCCAACCATGCAAAAATCCTCCTTTCCAGCCCCAAAAATGAAATTATCAAACCAGCCCCACATGTCATTTTTTGCACCCTCAAGCCAGTGAAAATGTTGAGTGCAGTGACTTGTTCTCCAGCTGTTAGCCCTCAAAACAGTGTGATTTCCTTGACAAAACCACCCAAAGTCAATGTACACTAGAGACTTGAGTCCCGCCAGAGTGTCACTGGTTTAAAATGGCTCTTTTTTTGGCAAAGGTATCCCCATTTTTGCCATATTCTTTCCAGTATTCTTTCTTCCTGCTGGTGCTCCGGAACTTCCAATAAAATGATGAGCATAGGCACTATTTGTTTAAAAACCATATTATCCATGGTGCCGAATGGAGAAATCCCATAAGGAAACCCAAGTTTCTTCTGACCACAAGGACCAAACTGAGAGCAAAGGTCCAACCGTTCAGTACGAGAACTTCTTTTAGTTTTTCAATCCTGTTTTGGAAATCTCAAAACTTGGGGTTCTCCTGGCACCTCGCAGAAAATGGCTTCTCAGTTTCTGGTCTTCCAAACCCTTTTTGTGTTTGAAAATCTGCAGTTCTGCCATCCAGAAACATGGGAGACGCATGACACAGCTGGGGATGGCAGCCCAACACTGTGACACACTTGTCCTCAATCCAGAAAATCCAAAATTTCCCATTAAAAAAAAAATTGCTGAGAAGTCCCCAACCTGCTGCTGTTCCATGTCCTGGCTGCGGTTTTCCCCCAAGTTGCTCCTTGAAGCTGCTGTTTTCTGCATTGCTGATGCCTTGGGGATCTCCCACCTTCCTGGAAAGCAAGTCTCTGCAGCCAGTTTCCAAGTGATTTCTTGGCTGAATTATGCAGGGAAAAGGGGTGGGATTTTTAGTGTTTGCCTTTCACCCAGCCTTGCTAATGGGAGAGAAGTCTTCTTCCGTGAAAATATCCAGGTTGCATCCAAGCTCCGTCTACCTCCATCTCCAATCTCCAAAAATGGAGTGATTTTGTAATCCTGCATTTGGACTGATGGCTGATGTGCCACAGCCCTACCCGTGAGGGAGCTTTCACATTTCAACTTGTTAGAAAAGGGTATTTTGGAAATGTTAACTGCAAAAAATGCTCTATTATCTATCTGCAAAAATTCATAGAAGTCCCCTTCTAGTCTTGTTTGCTTCTTCATGCCTTAATGGAATATTTTTCTCACCTGCAGTGAAAACGGTCATGCCCAGAATACTACAAAAATACAAGCAAAGCACTTTATGCCTTCAAATACAAATTCAGACAAACCACCACCTGGATTTGAAAATTTCTGGGCTTTTGTTCCTTTTTTTTTTCCCTAGCTTGCAGGTTGTTTTGGCGACTGTGGTGCTCACCATGAGATGCTGGAAGAGCCATGAGCGCATGATATTGGTGGCATGTTTGGGCAGAACGCCCCGTTTGTTCTTGGATTTCTTGTCTTCACTGTCAAGGAGGGAGGTGAGATCCAGGTTCACCTGTCAGGGGAGAGGAATGGGGAGAGAATTGTTTGAGAATGGCAACTGGCAACCCAAAAAATGAGCAAAACCAACGCAAAAAATGAGCAAAACCAACAAAAGAAATGAGCAAAGCCAACCCAAACTGGGGGTGGGATGACTGCAAAAAAACCCAGCACTTACAAGAAGCATCTAAACCCCTTTTCCCCTCCAAGAAATTTTCATTAAATGCACATTTTCTCCCAGGATCTGTATTTTTTATCTCCACTTTTTTGTCAATGCCTTGTAGGGTACAATGGCACACTTGGGGACTGTGGTGATGAAGCCACAACCAATTTCAATGTGTGATTTAGAAGAAAAACACTTTTACCTTAAAAAAGCAATGAAATAAAACCCCTGAAACCTCATAAAAAGATGACTTCCTCAACCGAAAGTTAAAACCTGCCATTCACTAACCCCTTGCCAATCTGCAGTTCTCACCCAGCTGATTCCCACCACAAGAAAGATGCCCGTTCCCACCACAAGGAGGAAGATGTCCATTGAGCCAAAATATGCTTTTTCCCTCCCCTAAGATTAAAAATAAGCATCTTGCTGCAAGAGAAGTTTCAATGAGGATGCAGGAACCAAATTGAAATCTAAGCACTTGAGTTAAAAAGGGATTTTCTTTTCCAGCTCTTCATCAAAACACTTCTGGATGAATTAAACATCAGGCCAGCAGGTCCCTGCGATTCCCCTGGGCTCCAGCTGAATAAATCATGCTGGCGGCACAGAAAGAGCATCCGGAGGTACTTGTCCAGGGCTTTCTCCCTGCCCCGATATTCCCTGTGCGCATGTTTTTCCCACCACAGAGGGTTTTGCTGCAAGATTTAAACCTGCGATGGAGAGATATTAAAGAAAGAAATTTTTTAAAGCATTGCGCAGGCAATAAAACCTGCCAGGGAGGTGCCACCCCTTTCCTAAGTGCCATTTATTGATTGTTTTATAAGAGACTCCTGCAATTAAAACGGAGCATTTCAGAAAAAATGGAGGAGAACTTTTGCTGCTCTGCCCCTGGGAAACAGTGCAGCAGAAACTAATGGATTTTATTTCCCAAATTCCTGGAGAATGGGTGTTAGGAGGAGCTCATGGACAAGTTGTGCTAACAAATCCATTTCTGCTCCAAATCATTGCCTTATTGCAAGAATGCAGGGAAACCCTGCACAGTTCGTTGCAATGTCAAAAAAAAAAACCCAAAGCCAAGAACAAAACCAGAGAAAATGGCTAAAAAATATCCCCAAATCCAGAAAGCAAGGAAAAAAAAATGAGCCTTTCTCACAAGCTGTGATTGTTGTACAGGACAGGCAATGCCAGTGATCCCAGATCACCATATATATCACTGTTATGATATACTGCTTATAAAATATATCACCAATAACATTTATCCTGTCCTAGCCCATCCTATCCTATTCCATCCCATACTATCTTATCCTATAATATATAGAATACAATTAATATACAATATAAAATATACAATAGAGTGGAATATGTTCTATTATACATTATAATCTATCAGATATATTGTATTCTTATTAAAATATGGCACAATATAATATTATGCACATTGTTATATATTATAATATTTTATAACCATATTATGGGCATTTCTATAACTCATTAGATTGTTGCTTTAAGTCCTTAGGTACACCAAGGGCACCTGGCTGCTGGATTTAATCAATGTTTCTTGATAATGGAAAAGTTTAGGATACTTCCAAGCACTGAATTCCAGCTCAGCACATTCTGTGATTCTGTGAATTTATGGAGAAAGTGGGGGACTCTGCTTGTTGCAGTGCAAAGTATTGGGTAAATCAGAAATTTGAGGTGGGAAGGTCTTACCTGGGCACTGGGGATCTGCAGGGCTCCGGGGGCAATGGCTTGGGCAAGGACCTGGCCCTGTGACGTCACCATCGTCACTGGCTGGTACAAGGCTCCACCTATGGAAAAAAAGACTTGTGGGGGTACTGAAACCCCCCAAATTTCTACCCACCCACCAGCCTTCCCTGTGGTCTTTACCTGGCACGGTGGGTGAGCCGCTGCCCGTGCTCATGGCCAAGTTGCCCGGTGGCAGCGCGGCTGCCGGCACCACAATGCCTGGCTGTGGGTTGGATGCAGGGGGCAGTGCTGCTGGAGAGTTCTGCAGCATCTCCTGCAGAAAAAAACCCCAAACATTAAACCATGAATTTTAGCATGTGGGAGCATAAAAGGTTTAATTCCCTCCCCCCCAGCCCCAATAAATTTGACCTGTTGCTCTTTTTATTCCACTGATTTAACAGGCAAAATTGCAGAAAAAAGGATTTTTCAGTTGGTTGCAATCGCAAAAAGAGATGGAAAAGTAAGGATTTATCCTCTGCAAAGCTCCCACTTAGCACCTTCCCCAAACTCACTTTCTTTGTGCAGCCACTATTTCCCATAAGGAAAAATGGAAGGGGGAAAAAAAGATCATGATACACTGGAAGGAATTTCTTTAATCTTTTTCTTTCTAAATATTTCTATTGTCTTGGTGCTTTGACCAAGACTGGATGAAGCAGCATTTGCTGTTAGTCCAGGTGAGAACCACAGTTTCACTTTGCCAAAATAATAGTAAAATAATGAAATTAGTATCATTCCTTGCAGCTTTAAGCTAATTTCTTGCAAAAATTGACCTTTTTTTAGCTAAAAGCTGTCATTTTATTATCAGCCCTGTCTCTGGAGCAGCTCTTGCATATGAGTACCAATAGCAAAGACCTTAAGTTGGATGACTATATTGAGTATTTATTTGACTATTATTTATTTGAATATTTAAATGACTGTTTGAGTATTTAATGTGACATTTTGAGAAGGGAAGAGTGCCACAACTGAGGCTATGGGGGAAATACAGAGCAATGTACTCTGACCTCTCAGATGGGCAGGATTTTGCAAATAATATTGATAAAATGATCATTTCAAAATAATCCCAAGATAACTATATCTCTCTAATTCACCCAGCTGGAATGGAAATAAAGCTGCACTTATTTTTTTTTTCTCCCTTTTCTACTCATTTTTCCATTCTGTATCTCTTCCATGGTGTCCAGCTGTCAACAAAAGGGGACTTTTTCCACCTTTTAATTCATTTTTCTTATATTTCAGTGCATTTCTTCAGGAAGCCTATTATTTGGGTTAAGAAAAGAAAATTTCTCTGGACTAGCGATATGCAATGACACTGGAAAAGGTGACTGTGCAAATGTGGTGAGGGTGGAAAAAGCTGCAAACACAACAGAACTACAGAGATGAGAATCTGAATGCACCAATCAACTCATTTTACATCAAGACGTGGGGGTTTCACTCCACAGGGAGCTGAGGTACTCTCTGTCCACGTCGATGCATTTCCAGTTGCTGGGGGGGGAAATGTGAGGTCTGTTCCTTTTTTTCTCCTTTTCCCCATCGCATTCATGCAGCTTTTTCCTTATCAGTAGCAACCACTTTGTGCAATGCTTCTCAATAAAATCCATGCTTTTGTTATTAAAACCTCCTTAGTGTGATGCCAAGCCCACACCCAACACCTCTGCTACATGGATGTTGGACCCAACACCTCTGCTACATGTTATTTCTGTCCTCCCCATTGATAATCTGAATTTATCTGGAAATTTTGCTGCATTTGCTGTAATTCTTTCATTCACGTCCCAGACATTCCTTTTCATAGCTGAATTCATTTAAAAAATACAAATACCACCATAAAATACATGTACTTCTTTTTTAGTGTCCCTTCCACACCTCCAGTCTTCTATGGGATGTGGTTTTCAGTTTGAAAACAGGATTTCTCAGCATACAGAGAGGAAAAATCAGTCTCTTTTGCACGCACTTCAACTTGGCTCTTGCTAAGCATCTGGCTAACAAACATGGTGGAAATATTCATAGAAAACAAAGCACTGTTCAGGAAAACCTCAAAAAGCAGCCAGATACAGCCAAGAGATTTGCAGCAGCCTGAAGACCTCTAGCTTTCCTCTCCTGACTTGTTTTCCTATGATTCTTCCTAAGGAAGTGCATCTGGAAGACCATTTTTGGAAGTGAATTGGTAAGAAATCATTTGGAATATCAGAAAATTGGAACAAAGAAACTGCTATTTCCAGATACAGTAGTGAAAGCCATTTTTAACAGCATTTTAGGATGACAAAAACTGCATTTTTTTTTGTGTTGAAGAAAACTGTCCCAAAACTTCTCAGTGGTGTCCAAAAAGGCAAAATATTGGTAATTATTAGAAAAAGACATTAAAGGACTTCATGGAGTTTCTGCAACAGAACTGTGAAACCAAGGGGACCCAATGGAAGTGGAGGCTCTGCCTTAAAATAAATACAGATAGATATCTCCAAGAAGGTTTAAAATATATATTTTGCATACCAGTTGCCTCAGATTGCAAATGTCAGCCAAATTCTATTACGCTTGGCAGTTTTGCTGCAGTGGAAAATATTTTATATTTTGAGACTCAGAGAAGTTCATGGAATCCTAGAATGGTTTGGATTGGAAGGGAACTGAAAGCCCACCTTGTTCCAACCCCATGCCATGGGCAGGGACACCTTCCACTATCCCAGATTGCTCCAAGTGCCATTCAACCTGGCCTTGGACACTTCCAGGGATGGGGCAGCCACAGCTGCTCTGGGCAACCTGTCCTGGTACCGCACCACATTCAAGCTGGAATGTTTTGGGGAATTTTGAAACCTGAGTGTGAAAAAAGTGCATCACTAGGTGTCTCTGCAGATCCACATCTCAGTGCTAACCAATGGCAAAACATGATTTCTCCAAATTAAAAGTTACTTTGATGAAGAAATAGACCTGGAACACATTGCATTGCACAAAAAAGCGCCCCTTTCTTAAAATAAGGCAAATGTCCAAGTGCCCAAGGGTAAGTAAGTGCTAAAATTCAGTGCTACTTGAGCTGCTGACCTTCCCCCTGTGCTTTATGACACAGACATTTATTTTTGGGTGACACACAATGCTAAAGATGTCTGTCTCACCCTAATGTTTCAAAAATTATTTGTGCTGGGGGAAATTGGGATTATTTGGAGAAAAAAGGAAACCCATGGCTTTGCTGAGAAAGAGCAGGCCAAACTCAATCTTATGTAAGATGATTCATGAGACTCTTTTGTGAATGGATGGGTGGATGGAGATGGACAAAAGTTGGCTTTAAGTAACAGAAAAATTCCAGGCTTGCCCACAGGGCAAACATGGACAAATTAAAATCTATACGGAGAAGCACTGCATTGAGTTTTACCAACTCAACCGTCAGCCTCCAACCACCAGCAACCTGGTCTAGGGGAAGATGTACCCACCCATGGCAGGAGGTTAAAATGAAATTAAGGTCCCCTCCAACCCAGACCATTCTGTGGAGAAGGAATTTGAGAAGAAGAAATGCTGTCCTTAAAACACCTATTTAAGCACTGCCAACCTGAAACAAGAGCTGAAAAATGCAAAATTTGATTCAATTTAAATATCCTAGGCAATGCTGTGGTTCCTGATGTGATTGGCTTAGCAGTGGGGTTTTTCTTGCAAGTGGAGAGCAGCGAGGACCCCTTTGATACTGAAGGAAAGTTGGACTTACTTTAAGCATTGGGTTAAATTGGCTAAGGGAAGACTGCACCTTGAAAGAAGTATCTCCCCCCTCCCACTCCTGTCTGAAAAACTAAAAAAATATTCATTAAATGACTGGAGGGGATTAAAAAGTGCCTGATGAGGACTCAAGTAAGGATGCCAAGTGAAAAACAACCAACAAAAATGGAAGAAAGGGAATTGCTTCGTGGACTCGCAGGACAAAGAGGTTTACAACTACGCAAAAAAAAGAAAAGCACAAAATGAGGAAGTAATGGAGAAAACAGGGTAGAAAAACATCTGTAAGGTAATGAAGGTTCATCATATGGGAAAATCTCTAACTTATCATCCAAACATGGCCAACACCAGGAATCCTCTCTAGACTTGGTGACAAAAGATTTCAGCAACAGCCAGAACACCTGTTTCAGTGTTTCCTCATCTTCCTATCATTTCCAGGCATTTTCTTTTACGTTTCCAGAAATTCCTGCATTTTTCATATTAGAAAGCACAAATAACACCAGGCCAATGGCCCTTTTGGATATACCAAGGAAATCCAACAGTGATTGTCCTGTGATGACATTTTGACAGCTCCAGACATTATTTTCCCAGTTTTGTTTGACATCCTTGTTATTGTGTATCCATAGCTTTTTAAACATGCTGCCCTGTGGTAAAAAACTTTGCAAAAAACTGAAATATTTCACTTTCATGACAAACTTGGTGTATCTCCTCACAAAATGACTGATACTCCTCCCAAATCCCAACAAAACCTATTTGCTGAGAAACCTCATTTGTTATTAATTCTATTTTGGTATTCAGACTTTATTATATTTTTTATTTAGACATTTTTTTAAATCCTAAATTAACGACCCATTTGCTCTGGCACCTGCCCTCAGCTTGAGAGAAGTAGGTTGATAATTAGAGAAATCATCCCACTTGTCATTTTTTAAACACTGGTCCCAGGACTTTTCAGCTCTCTGGAGCATCCTCAGCCCTTAAAACTCAACTGATGGATATATTTTCACCCTATTTTTTAAGCCTTATCCATGCAAACTCAGGTGTACTCAGTGAGTTGAAGCACACAGGAACTTGACGTTGCTTTGCTGGATACTTAGAAAACATTTGCTATTGTATTGCCACCAGCATGTCATCCTCATTCAAAGACCAGATGAGACAGTGGCTCCTTCTGGTCCATCACTGCGAATATTTCAGCTCCTGTAGCCTGCTGAAAATCCCTCAGTCGTTGAGTGAACACTTCCCCTCCATCCGGGTCTTTTCTGGGTGTGTTCCAATTTATTTAGCAACTGCCTCCAAATCCTCACTTGAATTCCTCAACTTTCAGTTCTTGCCCAGAAGGGAAACGCCAGCAGCTCTGGGTTTACAGGAACCAGAGATGCTTGGTACCTCTCCATGGGCCTGATTATCTTCCAAAGACTTGTGCTAATTTTCTGATATGATCCCCCCCTCTTTGTGAGGCACTAAATCCTCATTACTTTTCCTGACCAATGCATTCTAATTAGATCAACACTTTGGAAAAAAAAAAAAAAGGAAACGAGAGAAAAAAAAATCACAATAGCCACAGGAAGGCTTTCCATCTCATTAACTCCCTCACTTATTATTTTCATGAAAATTACTGATAAAAAACGTGCATCTCCATTTGCTGGGACTGGGAGCTTCATCGGCTCATATCTAACATCTCTCTCATCACCCGGGATGTGAGCTGTTGCCATGGCAATGCACAATAATAGAAACTAATAAATTACAAACGAGATGCTCATTGAGCAATTATTGTTCTCTTTTATGCAAGTGTCTTGCTAATTTTGATCATAAGGAATGCTACCATAAAGCAGTGAAGGGATAATAGGTCCATTTCTAGAGATTATTAGAAAATAGAGTGAGGATGGGGTTTTTTAGATCAATGATTAAGTGGTTTGGTGCTTTCTGGGAACCCAAACAAAAAATTGAACTTTTCTGTGGGGTTTTTCACTCATTGTGTTGGGAGCTTCAACTCTGCAGCACCTGGAGCTGAGCTACTAAAAATGTTTGGGTTTTTTTCTTTCTACCACCTTAAAAATGCTCCTAAAGGCCCTAAAAAGCCACCATCACCTGCCTCCTTTTTAGGGAGAACCCCAGGAACTGCCAGGGTTATTTTGGGCTGGCTGTAGTTATTTCTGGTGGGATTGTACAACCTTAAATTTCATTTTTCTTCCCCCAAAAACTGAGTGTTTGATAGAGACATATCTCCTAGGGACACACAATATAGCATCAAGGTTTTGGGGATGCAACCAGTCAAGATTTATTCCCTGCACTGCAGATGCATGTGAAAACCCCAACCCATGGGCAACTTCTTTTCCAAATGTTAAGTTACATTCCCTTATTTTGCCTCAAAAGCCACCAAGGTGCTGCTTAGTTTGGCCATTTCAGTTGATATTTCTGCCATTCTCAGAAATAGAACATTTCCGTGTACTCTTCCACTATGCTTGAGGCACCAAATGTTTTCTTCTCCAGCTAAAATCCAAATTATGCAAAAAGGAAGTGAAGGGAATGTTGATCATGCTGGGGCAGTACTGTAAGATGTGCTGAGGCCCAAAAAGGAGCAGTGAAGACAAAAAGGGTTATCTGAGACTCAAAAATCTGTTGACCTGCCATGAAACAAACAGGAAGAGAGCAGCAGTGAAGAAAATGATGTTTCTGCCCCTCCTGCCAATAAATACTATTTTTTCATGAAAAAATGCTCATTTCTTGATGATACTTGCATGAGATCTCCCCTCTCCTTTTGGCAGAGCCACAAACATAGGGGTTGCAGCTCTACCAAACCCATGAGAAAAAGGCCATAAAAACTAAAAAATACAGTAAAAATCACCACAGCAAGATACGGGGTTTTTTTTCCTTATTGGGGATGGATTTCGAGGAAGCCACAACTTCTATAGAGCAACTCTGAAACCTTGCTGGCCCAACCTGCCCATTGGCCAGCGTGCAATAATGGTGACTAGAGAAGAATTTTAAGCCATTACCTGGGGGTGGAGGCTGATGGAGGAGGGGTTGGGGGAGTAGGGCCCCCCCAGGTCATTCCTGAGTAGGTTGTCACTGTGCATCTTGGTTTTGAGGCAGGTGATGTAGCGGTTGCAAAAGTCCTTGCACAATTCATTGACCTTCTCTAACTCCAGGAGGTGGATGCGCAGCACCTGGATTGCCTTCACCATCTACACAAGGGCACACAATGGCGAAGTTAAAATAATTTTTTCCCTTGGGAAAAAAAAAAAACAAAAATCAATATTGTCATCAAAAATCTAATGTGGAACTGATCTCTATGGTAGAAATAAATTAATTTCCTTTCTCAACACACCAAAAAAAATGAATATTCTTGCCCAAAACCCATCCCAGAGCCCATCCGTCTGCACATCTGCATTTCTTTTCCTTCACCATCAATCATAATTCTGAAATTCCAAGAGGAAAAAAAATTACCAAATTCACGACTGCCTTCATGGGAATTGCTTCCTATGCACAAAAAAATGTCCAAGCCAAAACCCTGAATGTTGAAAAGTGTTTGGTTATTCTCCAGAGGGCACTTCTTCTAACAAGATTACAGGGCTGCAACTCAGCCGTGAGCTGTTGCTGGTGCAAAGCCTGGTCCTCATTAAAACGTACCCCATAAACCTTAAAAAATTTACACATAAAACATTCCTCTCGCCGAGCTGAAACCTTAAGTTTTATAGCTGCTGTTTGAAATCTTGCATAATATATAAAATTTCAGCTATTCACTCTGGGGCAATAAATCCTGTTTTATGTAACAAAGTGTCTTTGCATTTCAAAGGGTGTTTTTAACTTGCAAATTTTAGTGGTCATCTTTACAAACTGCAAGTCGCCATGGTTGGGAAACATCCTGAAAAATCCAGGGCGAAACTCCAGTGGTGGCTCCGTGATCGAGAAAGTCAGTTTTTGGTTGCTGAACAATTGGAATGATGGATTGTGGATGGAAAGATTTTTTTTTTCCCCCTCTTTTTTTCTGGGTTTTTTTCCCTCCTCTGCAGTTGGCACAGGCAAAGCACAAGGTGGAGGTGTCGTGCTCCAGCTTTCCGCATCCTCCCAGGGCTCAACGGCCATGAAAGTCAATATTCAAGGGCAAAGGCAAGAAGACCTGACACATACATGTATAAAAAATAAATCTCTCAATTATCTCAGCTCATTTGCTTAGGGTCTCATTTTATGTCCCTGCTCTGCTGCATCGTATATCTGTCCGGATAAAGAGTTACAGTCCAACGGCGTACGTGCGCGGGGTTGTAAAAAATACAGATGCTGAATTAATTGACTGTGTGGCACTCGGCAGCTGATTGAGTTGATAATGGTGAGATCTGACCTTTTTCTAATTTCTAATTATGTGAATCTTGGCAGTGAGAAATACATGACTCTTATTCTAATGATAGCTAATGCCACTGGCCTTTTCATCCCTGCTTTGCCATCACCAATATCCGTCAAATTGGAGACGTTAAAAAAAAAACACCACTGAAACAATAACGAAAAAAAAGGACAATGTAAACAGCAAAAAAGTGCCAGGTCATGAACAGGTTGAAATGTTGAGTTTTGAGCACTGCAAGACTTTTTCACCCAAAATTCCCTTCAGTTAGTGCCTCCCACCAACAGGAATGGTACTTCTACAGCATCATATTAAATGTCTCCTCTGTCTTGATGCAGGTGTTCCACACTGACCAATCTGGATGGCTTTTGGCAGAGTTCTGGGTACTGCATAGAGCATGTACATACAGATATGTACTAGAAATAGGGCAAACCCACACATACAGGGATACAGCTACAGATATAGCTACAGATAAATATGAATGACTATATAGAGTGCTGCAAGGTTATACATGGGATCAGCGCAACTGCCCATGGCCAAATTTCACCTTGGCAGCAAGAGTTGCTGCAAAATATGCACAAAGAACATGATTAGTGCAGGGGGGTTTTGTAAGAAATCACAAAAAAAACCAGTGAAAATAACCAGTGTAGACACATTTTCTGCACTATTTGCTGAGGATGTTTCACCTTGAAATGTGCAGAAATAGGTTTTCCTTCTCCAAAATTTTAGATTTTTTTTGCTTCACCTGCCTCCATTTCTCTCCTCCTCCTAGATTATTACATCTATTTTTATGTAGTTTAAGGCAATGGGGTTTTGTTGGTGTACCGCAGCAACAGATGCACGTTTAGTCTCAAAACTGAAATAATCCAAAACATTGGTTAGTTTGGGGGTTTTTTTGATTGCTTGTCCCAGAGCGATTTCTGTTCTTAAGTTATTGCAAAATGGGCTTAGTAATCTGCAAAAGGGCTTTGCATAGAGATGTTGCAAAACTCTCCTCCATCAGCTGAAATTAGGCACAAAAGGTGTGGGATTTTACTCTATCTTCAAACCACCTCTTGCTTTTTTTAGGAAAGCAGTAGTACTTGCACCTAGGTGACTTTTGCTCATTCCTCTTCCCACTGTGACAGATCATCATCCAAAATCACCGCCTTGATATCTGTAATACTTAGAAAAACGCTGCCTTGGAGTTGCCTGGTTTTGCTTCTTTTCTGGGAGGTGTTATAGTTTTAAAACTCAGAATTCCTTCCAACATTTTTGGAGGGAACGCCTTGGTATTGAAAACAGGTTCTAACAAAGGATGCCACGAATATCTATGTTCGGTCGTTAGCAGATAGCCAGAGGTCTTTTGTTTGGAACCCTCGCTGGGCTTGGGGGGTTGGGGTGTGCCTGGGTTTTGTTCTCTTTTCTGCGAAGGTCAGAGAGACTTGGGGAGGGCAGCATGGAAGGGAGAGATCACACACAGACTCCAGATCCTACATCGCTGGGAGATCGGAACTGTGCCATCTGCTCTCTGGGCTTTCTCCGCCAATCATCCACCGACACTGCAAAGACCTTGGTGAAGGAA